>JAKXYG010001114.1:177500-272500 GCA_025895645.1 Cardicola forsteri | reverse complement strand
TTAATGAGTATAACATGCCGATATGATTTAAGTGACGCCGTTGCCTATTCTCTTCAGACGAGCGACTTCAGTGACAAACTGTAGAATCGCGAGGAAGCTTCTTGGCTGTTTTGTAGGGTGACTGAAGCCACCTGGATTATCTCCTAACGAAAGCTGATCCTAATATATACTGGTTTAATCATGCTTGCTTCTATCGCGGAGCAAAGTTCAGTTATACCAGTACTCGTTAGTGGCAATTGCTAATCCATGATGCATGCTTGAAGTGGCTGTCACGAGGAATCGCCTCAATTATTGGACTATCAGTCAGTGGCTTTCTGCTATTGCGCGCAAATCATTACAATTTGTTGGAAGGCTGCATGATATGCAGCCGTTTGAAATCGATTTATCAAGCGAGGACAAAAATGTACATTATTGACATGATACATTTTGCTACTGAAGCACAAATTTGCACCTACAAGTCAACTTTTACGGTCACTCTGAGAGCAACAGCAATGAACCAACCCAGCCATTCTAGATCAAGGAGAAGGTTGAATCACAAGGCTAGCAACCCCTGACCTTTGTAAAAAATCTCTGTTGCTACAGAAACAAGCAAGAGGATGATGTCATTTCGATAAACAACGGCAAAGGAAGCCGGGTTCAAATCCTACCGGCACGAAATGCGAGTCTGCGTTGAGCTTCGCTAAAATGTCTGCTGCTGAAAGATATTTCCCATGCAGCATTGAAAATGGTAAAATAAATAAAATAGTTAATGTGTCTAACGATACAGCGTTCGACTTAAGAAACTGATGGTATCATTTCAATCCCACCACCGGCCTCACTAAAATGCCCGCTGATAAAAGATGTTTGCCCTTAAAACATTTAAAGTAGTAAGAATTAGAAATATATACATAGTACTGGAATGACATAGTTGAGAGAACGCTAAACTAAAAAAAGTAGAGGGGGTGTGCATCGATTCGTGTCCCATCACAAATAAATCAATAAAAGAATAGTTACCTGTTGAACAGCCAAATATGACGAATGACAGCTGCGGGAAATGGGCAAACAAATGAGTTGGGTCAAGAATCGCAGCGGATTTGTGAACAGAAGAAATTCGCAATTTATAAGGAACTGAAATGACAAATTGGCAAAAGTTTTATTAATTTTGAATGCAGAGGATCAGAAATGAACAAAACAAATGTACAAAAACAATCAAGAGGACGCCATTCGGGCAAACAAGTGACAATTTGATAAAGAAAATTATTTGGTCAAATTCTACGTTTATTGCCTGAAAGGCCAACAAGAAGGTTGGAATAGACCACAGAAAAAAGACAACTTGAGTAACAGTTTACCTTTTGATGTTTTAATATATAACTGTATAATGGTTTAACATATTAACCGAATTTGGATAATTTTTGATACTAAATCATTCAACCTATACTATATTTTGTTTCACTGTGTATGATGTGTTTATCTTTAACTCTTTTTGACTCATGTTAATAATGTAAACTATTTTTGCGCATCCGAGAAGCTGCAAATGCTTCTTGTAAACGAGTCAACAACAACAATAATAATATTAATAATTAACAAAAACAAATCCGCCCATATATATATAATTTATTTCATATTTTTGCTACTTTAAACGTTTTACAAAGTTCTTTCAGCAGTAGACATTTTAGCGAAAGCCGGGCGTGAGCCCGCATTTGAAGTGCCGGTGATGAAGTTCAAACCCATGCCCACCGAGGTCCGAATTCGAGCGCTGTATCGCTAGACCATCCCGGCACTACTGCAGAAACAAAGTGATAGCAAAAACTCAATTAGACTTGAAGAAAGTACTTGAATCAATTCCACGTTTACCACCCAAAAGATTAGCAAGAAGCGTTTTGGAATAGGCAATTGATTATGACAAAAGAAACGTTGGGGGTAGGCCAGAATAAAACTTAGCTAAAAACCATTCGGGAAGATCTAATTGAAATGAATGTATCATGGAATCAAATAAAACGTTTGGCAAAATATTCGAACACATGAAATCATTCTGTTACCCCGTTGTTCTTTTTCAATTATAGGACTATATTGTTGTATTTGGTTTTAGCATTATTTTGACGGCCATGCTTATTCTGAAGTAATAATAATAATAATAAGATAATAAACGGCGCCACTGTTTGAAAAATCGACTAAGCTGTCTGATTTTTTGTAAGGTTTATCTCCATAGCTCAAGGGCTACATATGGTATACGTATACCTTACGATACGTTTGAAGTACTCTGGGTGTATACATGCATCCATCAGTCAAATCGGAAGCTTAGTTATACTACTGTGCACCACGTGGAGAATGAACAGTCAGGAATATCACCATCATTGAAAATTGATATTTTATAATCAGAATCATTAGCATCCTATATTTCAATAACTTCTCTATTATCCAAAATGAATTATTTTGCCAATAATCTTAAGGATTTGAGTAATGCTTATAAATATTCAATTTCCAATGATGGTGATATTACTAACTGTTCCTCCTCCACATGGCGCATCTAGACTAATAACAGCAGGGACCGACTGCACAGCGCTATAACTGGACATTCACTGGATTCCCGTTCAGTGAATGGGTTCTGATCTGTATACTAATTATCATATGTAGCCAGTTAGGCTTGTGTATCTGTCAACTGGCATCAACACTAAAGAAGAGCGCCTCGTCAATTCCTGTGAATACGTTTCAAAGAAGCTGTTGTATAGTCAATAAATTTCATTTATCCCTCAATTCACATCCGACAACTTTGTCGTATAGAAATTCGAAAAGCTATTGAAACTCCGAGTTAATGAAGATGCAGCTCTGCCACCAAATAGGTCATAAAATCGAATTCATTCATACATCGGAATCGAATGTAGCGACATCGACTTGGTCGCCGTCGTCTGGATCGAAAACAGTCAGCTGATTGAAAACTTGGCGTAGTCGATTGTCAAATAGGGTATTGTTGGCATTGGGCAACAGAGTGACGCGTTCGGAGTTGTGGCCATGCAATGACGACATGAGCAAATGGAACAACATTAATTTGTCCACATTGGTCAAATGACCGAACAGCAGACGGAGTAACTGGGTGGGTGTAAAAAGGAATATACATATATATATTCATTCATTTTGGTTGGTAACGTGGTCACTTCTTCATTATTTTCATATTTATACGACATATAAACGATCGACTTCGATGGCTTGATAAGCGTTGAAGAATAACAGTTTCTTGGCTGGTAAACGGCATCCTTGTGACATCGCCACTGGTTGCAATTTGACGAGACCGCCTGATTTCTTCTCCGCTTGGCCAAGGGCTGCATATGGTATACGTATGCCTTTAGATACCTTTTAAGTATCCTGAGTGTGTGTTGCACTTTACCCTGCATGTGAAGCCAGATTAACACCATGTGCACTCGGACCCTGCTATTATTCCGTTAGATGCCCACCATAAGGCACCCTAGTCCAGGATGCACCACGTGGAGGACTAACAATCAGGAATCTCACCATTATTGAAAATTGAGATTTTATAAACATTACTCAAATCCTCAGGATCATTAGCATCATATGCCTATTGACTATTTATTAGTAAAGAGAGTAGAACTAAGTTTTTAAACATTTTCCCCTTCATGGGATGTTAATAATCCCGAGGATTTAGTATCACCATAATATTTCAATTTTCAGCTAATAACAAAATTCTGATTGGCGAATATCCACAATCATTTGAGAATGTACAGCGCTATAACTGAGATTCTGGTTTAATATTCGTCCAAACATATACTCAAGATACTAAATTATATGTTAAGCTTTACATACATTACATGGAGCCCTGACAAAAAATTAAGCGGTGGTACCATCACAAGGATGCCATCTATCAGCCAACAAAAGTCGTTATATTCCTACATTTGTTACGCTTGTCAATCCATCGAAATCGATCGTTTTGATATACAGAACAAGTGATTATGTCACCAACCCAAATGAATAAAAAAAATCTGTAATCGACATTAATAATAATACAGGTAATTTCCACAAAAGTACGTACATTAAGATGTACATGATCGGTTAAATTTGCTTTGCGTACACGTCCCATATGTACAATTAGCAAATAGGAAAATTTGCAATCGTCAGCCAACAATTTTGCGTGCGAAAGCAATTTGTTCATTATGCTATACAAAAACGGAAAACAAAGAGAATGCAATGTTGTATGTTATACTATTATCAAAATCATTTGTTCATTTAGTCTTCATCGTACACCCCATACACAAAGAAATGAAATATCTGTGTGCCAGTTAATTGGATTGAGGAAATAAGAATTCAAACCAACCTTTCTACACTTCAAGAACAACCCAAGAGCATTATAGTCCCACAATTATACCGCGAGCTAGCTTTTTGGGATGCTAATGATCCTGACAATTTGAGTAATAATTTCCAGTAAATAAGTGTCATCTACGTGGTGCATCCTGGATTAGGTAATCGTATGCATCTAGATTAATAACAACAAGGATCGCGTGCACAGCGGTATAACTGGACTCACGCTTTGGCGGATGGGTGCAAGCATACATCCAGGATACTTGAAGGGTATCTTAAGGTATAAGGGAGACGATACTAATAAAAAAATCAGGCGGCCTCGTCAATTTTTGTAAACAGTGGCGCCGTCCCAAGGATGCTGTCTATCAGCCAAGAAACTTCATCATTCCCATACATTTGTTACGCTTGTCATGACACCAAAGTTGATCGTTTAATATGGCGTATAAATATGGAAAACAATGAATCGGTGACCATATCATCAAATACAATGAATGAAAAATGTAGACATATACATTCTTTGGAGAACTCTAATCCAATGAAAATTTATGATTGAAAGGTTTTGCTTCATAAACCACTTACTATTGTCATTATTATTATTATTAAATAAAAATGCATTAATCAATGATAACGTACCGTTCTGAAAATTCTAAATCACTCACATCCTTTGTTGAAACAAACCAGTAAGCAAATTCTGATAAAATGAAAAAAATCCAAACTTGTGTACTAAATAATTGTAAAAATCATAAAAGAAAAATATCTCTCACCATTTATTATCGCTCAGATAGTCCGAGATAACAAGAGCTGATACCGCTTTAAACATGGACATTAAATTCATTTGGTGTTCCTGACTATTTCGTAATTAAAAATGTTATAATATTATTATTCAATTCACTTGAATAATAGAATTTACTAGGTTTTCCAGTCAACCAGGAGCACTGTACAGCTGTTTGATCCTTATTTGGAATCACTCAGCAGCATATACCTTCAAGTTTTACACACAAATGAACTTGAACCCACGTCTATCTGGTATCGTTGGCGCTAAACACTGAACTATAAGTGGATGACCTTCGACCTGTAAATTTATTATTTATGGTGAGGTCCAAAGTCAATTCGAAATTGCCCAGTGTCCTCAAATGCTGCTATGTTACTACCGGTTTAGCAAGTGAGAGAACCCTTTCACTAGGACTTTATTTCGTAATTATCAATGGGTTTTTTAAGAGATTATTTGTTTTTTGAAATTTTATATTAGTATTGTCAAATTCACTTGAATAATAAATTTACTACGTTTTTAAGTCAACCAGGAGCACTGTACAGCTGTTTCATCCTTATTTAGAATAATCAGCAACGCATAGCCTTCAAGTTTTACACACACCTGAACTTGAACCCACGCCGTATCTAATAATAAATTTACAGGTCCAATA
This sequence comes from Cardicola forsteri, assembly GCA_025895645.1. Classification (NCBI taxonomy): domain Eukaryota; kingdom Metazoa; phylum Platyhelminthes; class Trematoda; order Strigeidida; family Aporocotylidae; genus Cardicola; species Cardicola forsteri. The sequence continues at coordinate 266,792 of JAKXYG010001114.1, read as the reverse complement.
TCATCCACCCGTAGCTCAGTGGTTTAAGGCGCTGGCCTGACACCAGATAGAGCGTGGGGCCACAAATTGATTTGATGTGTTTCAACATTTGGCCAAAAGTTTTGTTTATTCCACCGTAAAACATTCGTTTCAATTAGATCTTGCCGAATGGACCCAGAGCCAGAATTAACCCCAACTTTTTTTTGCAATTACTAATTCTCCATTCCAATACCGTTCTTACTACTATTTCGAGCAGTAATCGTATAATTTGATTAAGTCATTTTCTTCGTCTAATCGAAAATGAAACTTCCTTTCGATTTTTACTCAACACTGTCATTTGGATTGGGTTATCACTTCTTTGTTGTTGTTTGCCAGAATAGGAATATCTTATTGTTTCTGTAGCAATATAGATTTTTAAAAAAGGTGAAGTTGCTACTGTTGTACTGAAACCGTCTTCCTTTATCCATCGTCGTCATCATCATCATCATTGAGGATAAGCATCCACCACCGGCTATTATCGACCAAGATAGTTCAAATTATCAAAAGTTTGCAAAAAATATCAACTTTTACAATGTGCACTTGAAGTATGCTGACTTTAAATGTTAATTACATTCCGAGTTATACTTCTCCAGTGATCTCTATTAACTGCAAATGGATGCCCAATTAAGTAATTCATTTGTACGGGAGAGGTATTGGCATAAATAAAAAGACTAAGTTCGCGTGCTACAATGTCCATCCACATTATTCGTTGACCACCCGGCCGTTTTTCCATCTGGGTAGCGGTTGGGACTCATAGCTATTCTGGCTGGATGAGTAGGCGATCTACGTAAAACATGGCCAATCTATTTTAATCGTTTATCACTTATAGTGTTGGAGATACATGACATGTGCCGGGGTAGTCTAGCGGTACAGCGCCCAATTTGGACCTTGATAGGCATGTGTTCGAATCCCACCGCTTAAATATTCACTACTAGAAAAATGTATTTCGTAAAACATTTAAAGTAACAAACAAAATAATAAATAAATAAAAATAACCAATGAATGTTAAGTATCTTACAAATATCTTTATCCAGACTGGAAACTGGTTAAGTTGGTTAATTTTGTATCCCCTAAATAAAAATGGTATCATTGAACAACAAATAAACTCTTTTCATTATTATTATTGTTATTATTCTGGCTGGATGAGTGAGTAACCTTCGTTTTTAGTCGTCTTTCTATTGTGGTGTTCTAACTGTATGGCCAATCAATGTTAAGTATCCTACAAATATTTGAAAATGGTTTAAATATTTCATTTGTTATTTAACGGTTGCGTTTAATAGAAAATAGAGAGCGAAACTATATAGATCTTAAACAGCTTTGCTCAAACTGAACAAGCTTTTGTATATTCAGTTGGATGACAATCCATTCGAGTTCGCTAAAATGTCCACTGTTGAAAGATGGGTTTCCCGTAAAATATTAAAAGTAGTAAAAATAAATAAATAAATAAATAAAATAAAATGTTATTTTCAATGTACACATCAAATAAATCGTATAAACTATATTTGTAGTAAACAATCCCTGGGGGGGGGAATTTCAACTCCGTCAAAAATCGGTACCCTCAATCTATACACCCTGACAAAAAATCAGGCTGCCTCGTCAATCTTTACGAATAGTGGCGACATCATCACGAGGATGTTATCTACCAGCCAAGAAATTTTGTTACTCATTTTTGAGCAAGTGAACATTGAACAGTGGGGTTTTAAGGGATTATATATTTTATATGTTTTTTAGTAATGATCCTGAGGATTTGAGTAATGCTTATAAAGTCTCAATTTCCAATGATGGTGATATTCCTGACTGTTCGTCCTCCACGTGGGCATCTTGGACTAGATGCCTATAAGCGTGTAGATTAATAACAGCAGGGTCCGAGTGCACAACGGTATAACTGGGCTTCCGCTACGGCGGGTGGGTGCGAACATACACCCAGGATACTTAAAAGGTATCTAAAGGTATACGTATACCATATGTAGCCCTTTGGTTAAGGGGAGATAACCCTGACAAAAAATCAGGCGGCCTCGTCAATCTGTGCAAACAGTGGCGACGTCACAAAGATGCCGTCTACTAGCCAAGAACCTTTGTTATTCTTCCACGTTTGTTACGCTTATCAAGCCATCGAGATCGATCGTTTATATGTCGTATAAATATGGGAAATAATGAAGAGGTGACCACGTCACCAACCAAAATGAATGAAATTTACTAGGTTTTCCAGTCAACCAGGAGCACTGTACTGAACATTTGACAAAACCGAACGGGACACTGTATTTAGTCGTCAATCACCCCCAACTAGACCAGGAACAATAACATTGTTGGCCTACCTTTGATATTAAAATTATTCGTCATCGACCAACAAATAACATCCCAATGGTTGGAATAGAGCTGTTGATCTTCGTCATCGTTTTGCCTACCACCCAAGCCGCCCAACAACGACGCGACCAAATGTCTCGGAGCTGCCGAATGTACGATACACGTCATGCATGACATAGTCGATGGATCGGCTTCGATTTGGACAGCCAACAGGCGACAAGCTCGAACGAGGATAAAGTCGCGAATTGTGTCAAATCGGTCCTTCATCGTTTCGTCAATCGCTGCAAAGTCGAGCGGCAGTTGTGGACGTTGTCGGAGACAATTGATTAATTGTTTGCTAAGATTAAGAAATTAGAAAACAAAATCATTCAGATTGATAAAATCGCCTGAAAGGTTTGTCAGAGTTACCTTCCTTTGTCTAAGGGCTACATATGGTATATGTATACCTTGAGTTACCTTTTAAGTATCCCCGCCGTAGCGGGGATCTAGTTGTAGCGCTGTGCTTTTATTAGTCTAGATGCATATGGTCACCTTGTCCAGGGAGGAGAAACAGTCAGGATAAATATGAAATAAACTCGTGGTACTACTGGTTGTACGCAATTCCAACCAAGTTAAAATATCCAATTGAGAGATTTTATTTAAAAAACCGGTGATTACATTAGTTAAAAGCAAACGTACTTGTGCAAAATAGGAAAGTAATGATAGAGTTGTATCCCCAAATGTTAGTAATCCTGTTTAAATCATGTGATCAATGGTATTTAAACCCGTATCCACATTGCCATGGAGTACCAGTCTGATGTCTTAAACAATCTGTTATTATTATAGTCTACCATTGCACCGAGTGAAAATAGAGTTACGGTTATTACAAATAATTCAAATATATATACTGAACGATTGATTATAAACTAGTTTACATTTTATGTATTTTTTATTAATTGCCGGGGTGGTCTCTAGCGGCACAGTGCTCGACTTGGATGAACATAACATTACATACCTTGAGATACCTTCTAAGCATCTATGTTAGCATCAATTCACTGAACGAGAATCCAGCGAAAGCCCAGTTATACCGCTGTGTACTTGGTCTCTGCAGTTGTTAGTTTAGATGTATGTTGGCACCTAGTCCAGGATGCACCACATGGAAGACGAACAGTCAGGGATATAACCGTCATTGGAAATTGAGACTTTATAAGCATTATTCAAATCCTCAGGATCATTAGCATCCCAATGGACATGGGTTCGAATCCCATCACCATCACCAAATGCAGGACAACGTTCGGCCTGGCTAAAATGTCCACTGTTGAAAGATGTTTCCGTAAAACATCCAAAGTAGTATATATATAATATTTTAGTTATTAAACTATTATCTGTTCAAATTGTCGTTGCTAGGGATGTTGTAGTTTAATAATAACGTTTTATGCCGTAATTATATTAAGGGTTGTGTTTAATGAGAAAAATATATAAAATATATAACTTAAAAAATAATCAACGTTTAAATTGCTTCATCTGTTTAACCATCAATCACTAAATAATAAAAATCTGATTCTAAACGAAATGTATGCAATTATATTTTCAATTTATTTCCGTGTAAACTTAAAAAAATCATTGACAACAGCCGAACTACCGAAGAAGTACTTTCAAAATTTTCACACTCACTGGTATAGTTATATCGTACAATTTAGACCTTGGGCTAAGAGAGATAACCCTGACAAAAAATCAAGCTCAAAGCAACGTCATCAACGATAATAAATAAGAAAAACAAAGGTTGGGATGCTAATAATCCTGAGGATTTGAGTAATGCTTATAAAGTCTCAATTTCCAATGATGGTGATATTCCTGACTGTTCGTCCTCCACATGGTGCATCGTGGACTAGGTGCCCATAGGCATCTAGACTAATAACAGCAGGGTCCGAGTGCACAGCGGTATAACTGGGCTTCCGCTACGGCGGGTGGGTGCGAACATACACCAATGATACTTAAAAGGTATCTAAAGGTATACATATACCATATGCAGCCCTTGAGCTAAGGGAGATAACCCTGACAAAAAATTAGGCGGCCTCGTCAATCTTTGCGAACAGTGGCGACGTCCCTAGGATGCCGTCTACTAACCAAGAACCTTTGTTATTCTTCCACGTTTGTTACGCTATCAAGCCATCGAAGTCGATCGTTTTCTATGCCGTGAAAATATAGAAATAATAAAAACACGACTCCATGTCACCAATCACAATGAAATGAGCCAAATTACCGAACAAGTATTTTCAAAATTTTCACACAGAATGCTCTACATGTATTAGCCCTTTCGGCGGTAAAACCAGCATCGTCCAATTTAGAGCTTAATTGATTCGAGACTTTTGCATACACTGGAACCAGTTTTTGCAAGTTAGCAGATACATGGATACCAAGCATTTGGGAAGTAGAATCATATACATTTTCATCACTGTAAAAATTATAAAATAGGAATCAAAATTGGGAATTTTATAAATGTAATAAGATCTTATCTTACGGTTAGTTCAGTAACTGGTAATAATATGTAATGATTAGGGATGCTAATGATCCTGAGGATTTGAGTAATGCTTATAAAGTCTCAATTTCCAATGATGGTGATATTCCTGACTGTTAGTCCTCCACGTGGTGCACCCTGGACTAGGTGCCCCTAGGCATCTAGACTAATCACAGCAGGGTCCGAGTGCACAGCGGTATAACTGGGCTTCCGCTACGGCGGGTGGGTGCGAACATACACCCAGGATACTTAAAAGGTATCTAAAGGTATACGTATATCATATGTAGCCCTTGGGCTAAGTGAGATAACCCTGACAAAAAATCAGGCGGCCTCGTCAATCTTTGCGAACAGTGGCGACGTCACAAGGATGCCGTCTACCAGCCAAGAAACTTTGTTATTCTTCCACATTTGTCTACGCTTGTCAAACCATCGAAATCGATCGTTCTACATGTCGTGTAAATATGGGAAATAATGAAGAGGTGACCACGTCACCAACCAAAATGAATGAATGAATGTAATGATTAATTAGACTATAAATCAAATATTTTCGAGATTGAGATGCTAATGATCCTGAGGATTTGAGTAATGCTTATAAAGTCTTAATTTCCAATAATTGTAATATTCCTAACTGTTCGTCCTCCACATGGTGCATCGTAGACTAGGTGCCCATAGGCATTTAGACTATTAACAGCAGGGTCCGAGTGCACAGCTGTATAACTGAACTCCTGGAAAAACCAGGGGAATTTACCTGCAGATGAAAGCCAAGATTAATCAATACAAATACTCATCTCTGCCATACTTATCCAGAGGATTGACAAATCTGAAATCAAACAAAATTGAACTTCTAACAAACCTATCACGATAGAATTAATGGCAACTACGCACCTACGTATTTATTTAAACCAATTAGTGCATCCTACACCATAATGTAAATGTGAGTTATAATGACTTATTTAAAGTATAGCAACTTTAGATATTTTAAATAATCTTAACTACATGTTTACCGTATTTATTATATTCATATTCACTGTTTATATAATTTTATATTTCATTTTAATCCTATTATTTTAATAATTTTTTTAGTTATAATTTTATTATTTTTTGATTAATGGTAAAAATGTATCTCTAGTGAGGTATTAAAACTTAATGTAATAATAACAATAATCTTCTAGATCATTAACATCCTACAAGAGTACATAAAAATGTGAGCATTTCTTATATCCTTGAACTCATTTTCATGCCAGAAATAGAAATGTATATATAACACTGATTAAAAATTAAAAACTAACAAAGTAGTGCTAGCAAAAACGTTCAATTAAAAAACTATTAGTTTATAATAGTTTTTATATTTTGCTAAATTTCGAGAAATATCATATAAACTAAATTCGTTATATAAATAATACACGTTTATGCTTAATGCAAAAGTATTCTAATTCACTTAATAACAAAAGCTTAATTACTGGCAAAAAGTTATATTCAGATTGTTTAGTATTCATTGAAAATATATGCAATGTACTTCACAGCTTATATTATATACAATATATAATTATTGGTAGCAGGACCACCTCTTCATTAATTCTAAAGTTGCACCTCAAATAATTCCCATCCATCGTTCACAATTTACAGAAGCATGTAGAGATAGTTTAGTCCAAAACTTTAGCCAGTTTCCAACTTATACTGGCTTTAATGTGTATTTTATAATAAATTTATATGAACAATTCTAAATTTTTCAACTAATAAATATTTTACCACGTTAAAGATAAAATGTTTCTTACTATGTATTCTGTTCATCAAAAAATTTCCCAGTTTCTCCTTGTACATACATTCTTAAAATATTGACAATAAAAATGTTTAAATGATCAGGAAACGCAATAAATTGCCCAATAATTTGATCCAATTTATCATAAATTAATGGTAAAAACTCAATCCAAACTTTACAAAGATTAATTGATAACAAAGCATAGGTATTATTAACTCCAAAACCATAATGCCACCAACTCAGTAAAATTAAATGAGAAATAGATTCAATATCAGAAATTGACAAATGTTCACATGTTAGTAAATAATTTATATAAGATTTCAAAAAAATTGTTACCGAATCAATACTTGAAATGGATAAGATGGGACAGCATTTCTGATTAAAAATAGTACAAAAACAATATTTAAATATAATGCACCAAAAACAAAATAATTTTTAAATTAATATCAGCAACTTTTATAAAAACATTTAATCAAATTTAACATAATAATTAAAACATTTATTCCTTTGTAACTCATTGATATAAATCCTATATAGAGCTGAGTAGAATAGATTCAATCCTCAGTATATTACATGCATTAACTTAAACAATTTAACATTGATATAATATTACAATATAAAACATCTAGAACCAAATAGTACTTCAGTATATCTATGTAACTCAAACTCAGTCAATAAAGTCGATTCAAGTCGTCTGACAAACGAATGTGTAAAACTAATGCTTGCTTACAACATCAAAACCATGATTTGTTGTCGCCAAAACTTGAATTAGTAAAGTATAAGTAAAATGAATAATAAATTAGTCTGTGGTAGAAAAACACTAAATTTATTTATTGTTCTCAAACATACACTTAAATAGTTTGCAAAACATTTTTTAAATTTAATTTAAAGACTACAAATAAACATTTTGATTATCACAATTACTAAATAAAACCTTTTAAAACTAATTTATTGTTTAATTATTAAAATCACAATTATATATATATATATATATATATATATATATATATATATAGCTTACGACAAACCACATTCTGGAAATTTTAAAATCACTCATATATTTAAAAATAAAACTTCTTTGTATATCATTGCTATTAACATGTATAATATATTTGTCCAAAGTAACACTGTTATATAAATTACACAGATAAAAGAATCTTTGAGAAAATATATCTTCCGAGCAATGAACCAAACATAATTTATTTAACGAAGATAATAAGGAGTCATTTGTATCGTAATTAGAAGTATTGTCAAATAAATCGTCAATATTTGAAAAATTAGTTTCTTCTGTACATAGAGAACTCATTTCTAAATTTTATCTATCCAATTAAATTACAAATATTTAAAAAAGCCATATAAAAGTGATTTTTATCAATTACAAGTCAAAAATGTAGTGTAAATAAAACAGAAGTACATTCAATACAAAAATACATAAATTGGCAGCACGAAAATGTAGCGCATTCTTCGTAAAAACGCAGATAATAAACAAAACATAAATATAATATTAAAAATAAATAAAACATTTAAATATATAATTAAATATATAATTAAATTAAATTGTAATTTTATAAACTAATGTATTTTTATAAATACTGTTTTTTTGCAATTTTGATATGCAAGTTTTTTAATTGTACTTTATTATTAAATTCAACTTGTTTGCTTTAGTGCTATTTATTTTAATGCAATATTGTTTAATGCAAAACGCAAAAATTTTTACATTTATCTATTTGTAAAATTAATTTAAAAGAAGTCGTTAATAAAATTCGTGATGTTGTTTATAACAAACTTTTAGCATTTTAATAAAAGAACATAATTTTTTGTAGTATTATATTAACGCGATACAACAACAGAATAACCTTTTAATTTTTTAAAACATTTAATAAAATTTATTTTACACTATTTTATACTTAAATTATAGATGATATTACTTATGTTTTATTTTCAGGCTTAACATAAAGCCTATATTAACACTAAACTCTTTAATTTTTACAATATATATTTGTTTTATTGTCTATATTTGTTTACTAAGTACTTGTTTTTAAAAAAAAATAATAAGTAAATTTAAGCAAACAGTAAAAACTTTAAGCAAGCTTTGTCATTATTAATAGTATTCATTTTCATTCACTTTGGTTGGTGACGTGGTCACCTCTTCATTATTTCCCATATTTATACGACATGTAGAACGATCGATTTCGATGGCTTGACAAGCGTAGACAAACGTGGAAGAATAACAAAGTTTCTTGGCTGGTAGACGGCATCCTTGTGACGTCGCCACTGTTCGCAAAGATTGACGAGGCTGCCTGATTTTTTGTCAGGGTTATCTCCCTCGCCCAAGGGCTACATATGGTATACGTATACCTTTTGATACCTTTTAGGTATCCTGGGTGTATGTTTGCACCCACCCGCCGTTGCGGAAGCCCAGTTATACCGCTGTGCACTCGGACCCGGCTGTTATTAGTCTAGATGCCTAGGGGCACCTGGTCTAGGATGCACCACGTGGAGGACTAACAGTCAGGAATATCACCATCATTGGAAATTGAGACTTTATAGGCATTACTCAAATCCTCAGAATCATTAGCATCCCATTATTAATAGTATTTGTTGCACTACTACTACTAATACTAATTATTATGATTATGATTATGATTTAATTAAAAAACTGTTTTTATACTAATCCAAAAGATGTGTAAACCATGATAAACAACTATATATATTTGCTATTTGTAGTTAATGAGAATGGATTGTATTTAAACATAAAATATTAGGAAAATTAAAATTAGTTATAAAAAAATGTAGAATTTAATTAAAAATAACATTAATGAAATATTTTTATTTATACATGGTTTTACTACAGTTGTTTAAAAAAAATAAAGCAATTTTTAATAGTAACGTTTTAAATAAATAAATTGTTCAAATGTACAATAAAAAATGTATTTAATAAAATCATAAATATTAATTTCTTACACTTTGTAAGTCTATTTGTTTATATATATATGTATATATATATATATATATATGGAAGCATTATTTGAATTGTTTATTATGTATTTTTAGGATATATAGTTAAATAAAATATTTTTATATATGTATAAAAATTTAATTATTTGGTTATAAATATAAAACATAGATAAATAAAAGTGATTAAAACACAACTATTTCTCATAAAATATGTTTTTTAAAATAAGTTACTGCATTAATTTATTTATTCTATTAAAATTTATATTTTTGTAAAATAATGGATAGTTCTTTTAAAATATTAAAAATTTTGTACAAATTAAGGTTATCAAGCATTTAAAATGAGATTATTTATTTAATCTTTTGTCATTCTTCTTTTGTTCTACACGTACTGGAATGCGCGATGCATAATCCGATGAAAAAGTGTTATTGTCTCCATTTTTTCTGTACATTCCATTGTATACACTAGTGGTTGTGTGGGACGGAAGAGAATCAACAATGTTGGACTGATACTTAAATGAATGATCCAAAATCTGTTTTGAACAAGGTACTTTGTAATTCAAATTGCTATTCTTAGATAGGGAATTTGGACGTAAATCTTTTTCGACACTTGATAAGTACCTAAAAATGAGTTATGTTAAAAAATAAAATTTTTATTAAGTACATATAACTAATTTAAATTAAAAAAATTAAAGTTATAAAAATGTATATTTATTTTTAAGTTTTGCTAAACCCTTGTTAAATGTATGCTCTATCTAATTAATTCAATATTTAGTTTTACACAATTTAAAATTTAACAAGTGCATAAAAACTAAAATATTTGCTTAATAAATATTTTTTATGATTTATAATTTTATTATTAATAAAAATAAATTAATATGTTTACTTTAAATACAATAAAATTTGATAATAAAAATTACAAGAAAGATATTTAAACTTTTCAGTCAATGTTAAGAATAATTTTTAGCAGGTAAGTACATCTAATTAAAACAATTCATATTTTTCGAATTTTTATGCTTAATATAATTAATTTAAAAATATTCATGTTAAATTTAAATATTGTTCTATTTATTTCTTTATATATTTGTTAAGTGACGGATAGAAATTATGTACTTTTTAGTATATAACTTAAACATGCTATAATTATTTAAATTAAATGAATTTTAGCACAGTTTAACGTGGATCTACGTATTAGTATTAGCATTGAGATAAAACAATTATTCACAAAGATATGTAGCGGTGACAATCGACGAAAATAATTCGAAGTCGCAAATAATAAACAATATTATTTTATTTCATCAAAAATTAACATTACACTTTTATGAATTAACATTTTTCGAATAATGGCATTTTTTGTTTGAATTTGTCAACGGTGCATACCGGTGGGAACGGCTATATAAACAGCCATTCCCACGCCGTTAGACACTTCCGTCCGTCCAACTTCCTTTCATTTCCATCTTAGTTTCCATTGACAATTCTGCAGTCCGATCCTGTAAGGTTTATCAATAAACGTTTTTTTTTGTCCAGTCTTATTCATTATTCCACGTAATCAGTAAAGACGTTAAATATTGGGGGAACTTGCAACTAGGAAAGAATCACACAACCTTCGACAACAAGCAACTTTGTTTTTTTTATCAAACCGCCCCATCGTGTTAATTAGTGAAACCAGGCTACGTAGCCTTCATTGAAGTCAAGTTCACTAAAGATACAAGTCAAGACGCTTAGCTACTGCAGCAAAATATTTGGCAGTTACAAGCAACATTTTAATAAAAATTCATAAATATTGTACACTTGTCCCTGCTTTATCCAGTTCCAAATTTGGATAAAAAGGAGAGCTTGTGACTGGAAGAGTATTTGACAGTAAAAAAGTACACCAAAACTCTTTATTATTTAAAATAATTACCAACTCTTACTAAAAGAAACAAAAGCTGCAAAAAATATACATTTTACTTATTCATTTTGCTTTAGTAAAGAATTAACTACAATTCTAAACTAAAAATTGGGCGAATATGCTTGGGTGAATCCCATTACTGTTTGGTTTTGTTAAACATATCGAATTGTTGAACAATTTTTTTGTAAAACATTTAAACGTAATAAAATATAGCGTGCAAATGTATGCCAACATAAAATTGTTTATTATTTCAACAAAAATGATAAAAGTACTTACAGTTGTTCAATAATTGATTTTGGTTTAACTAGTTGGGTGGTAGAACAGTAGTGATGATTTCGGGATTTGTGCACAGTAGATATGGAATCTAATTCGTTTCGCATTACTGCATTGCAATCGTTATCTACAACCAAACCTAATTGGGAATACTTTTTAACACAATGAATGAATTGTGTAATTTGAATTAAACAACTTACGGATACTGGTAAACTTTTTCTAATCGATTCATTAGATGGTTGACGACAGTTGGATCTTGAATATTTTCTATTTGTCAATTTGAATAATATGAATTACAAAAATAGACAATTGAACACATCAAAAAACTACTTTACAAAGAACACAAAATTAAGGTTAGTATAAAAATACTACAGTGGAGTTTGAATATATATATATATATATATTGGTTGCTTATTTGTATTTGTTAGTTGTGATAGTGATGTAAAGCGGTTAATTGTTTAATATATTGTTTTAGCATACGAGTACTACACAAATGTACAATAAACGATTAGGTTTACAACGTTTAAATAATATGCAATACAACAGTTAGATACAACATTCATTTTTTTAAAATAAATAAGTAAAAAGTACATTTAGTTAATCAATGTATTTTTGACATTATTAAATAAAATACAATAAAATCTTTTAAACAATATATATATATATATATATAATTACCAAATATTACATAACACGTTACATTTCTATTATTTTTAAGTATCTAACAGAATTAATTAAATGTAGTAATAGCAAACCTTATATTGAAAAATGTTTTTGTTTTAAAGCAAAAGCATTATATACAATGTATTAATACACTTCGAATGCAGTAGGGTGCATTATACAATTTGGAAATGTTTGTTTGGTGTCTGATGGATTGGAATTATAACAACTGAACTTTGAAATATATATTTTTCACTATTGTTAATCTGCTAAACTGAATAATTTATAAATAGATATCAAGTATTTGTAATTTGAACTACAGAACATTCTACAATATTATGTTGTCATGTACTTTATTTATTGTATCAACTAAATTTCAATCAAATAACAATGTGACGGTCTAGCGGTACATCGCTTGATTCGAACCTAAGTCGGTGTGTGTTCGATTCCCACTACCGGCACAAAATGCAGGCCCATGTTTGAGTTCGCTAAAATATCCACTGCTGAAAAATGTTTTTCGTACAATTTTTAAAATAATATATATATATATATATATACGCAAATTACCTTTGATAGGTCTCTTCTTCATTGTCCAAAACTTCTGATTTTATTGCTTTGACAGATTTGGCCACGTCGGTCAACATCTGCGCATGTTTGAGTGTTCGCGCTGATTGTTTGATTAAAGCATTTGCCTGGTCAACGGTTATTGGAGGTTTATATTTTTGTGACTGTTTGCATGTCTGAAACATGTCAACAATAGGTTTGCAATATTAAATATGGTGGTATTTTATTATTGAATATTTTTGAAAATTGCTGTTTATAGATGCAATTTAAAACAATTTTATCGACTACGATACAGTTAAGTTCTTTAAAAATAAACGTCAAGGTAGCTGTAATTAAGTTCAAAGTTTAGATTACAAGGCATAGTAACCAATTTTATCATTCTATGTACCGTTAACCAACAAAATAACCTAGTCAGCCATATTTGTTTTCATATTTATAGTAAATAAAATACTAGTAGTAATCTTTGGATAATTCATAATAGCATTTCATTCAACGAAAAAAGGTGAAAATTAAAGTGGAAGGTTAGTAATTTGGCGTTTTAGAAGTAATACTAAAAAACAACAGAAGTACACAGTTTGATTAAAGTACGACGTATAAGAAAAAGCGATACAATTGTAAAAGTAAAAATTCAACAAAAGAATTAATTTTTGGTTAACAAAATTTTTAATGCTACATATTTAATGTACAATCGTATAGAAAATTATTGTTGTACCACGCTTTTCAGAACAAAAGGATTTTGAGTGGTAATAATAGTAATATTAATATTAATAATAATAATAATAATAATAATAATAATAATAATAATAATAATAATAATAATAATAATAATAATAATAATAATAACAGGAATAATAGTAATAATAATAGAAATAATAACAATAATAGTAATAATAATAATTGTGGTAGTAATACTAGTAATAATAATTGTAATATTATTATTATTATATTATTATTATTGTTATTATTGTTATTGTTATTGGCTTAGATACTTCAGTAAAAGTAACTTTTAGCACACAAAAAATATGTATAATTATAAAAATAAAATATACAATTAGCAGTGTGTAACATCAGTAAAAAAAAATAAACAAATTAATAGTAATAATAATAGTAATAATAATAATGGTAATAATAATTTTAACCTGTTCCATTATCAAAAAGTTTATTTTCTTTTATTATTTTTGTTACTTCAATATGTTGTAGAAAACATTTTTGATATATAGCGAGAGTCAGCATTTAGTGGCGTTAGTGATATTTAAGTCCATGCCTTGTCAGCTACATATTTATCCTCTTAGTCATTTTTGCAACTCCTGTCACCTTGAATACATCTTGAAATTCACATTTAAAGATGCCATTTACATAGCATTTGTGTATTATAATCAGTTTGAAAAATGGTACAAATGTGCGAAAAAATGTGATTTAAACTATACGCTCATATGAAATCTTACTTTCATTTCGGTATTTAGTTCAACATTCGTACTATAGGGCCAAAAACATTTGGCTATGCCGTTGTTTCCACCACTATTGCGAAGACCGTATGTTTTATAAAAGCTCAATTTATTATTGTCAATGCTATCAAGAGTCAAATGTTCATTTTCTATTTTTGCACTACTAGATGTGTTGGTCAATTTTTGTTTGTTCTGTGAAACCGAATTGTAATTGGACACAATTGATTGAAGTGAGTAAAATCAAAATAAATTTAATTTTTACAAATAATAATAATAATAATACTCAACAAAATTGGCTACATTTTTACTCAGTAATTTATAGTTTGCAATCTTTTATCAATTTTTAATTTTTGTGTGCAATAGTTCACTACTTAACTTTAAAAATATAGTATGTAAAAAGTGCGCGTTAAGCAGTTGATATTACAAATATATATATATATATATATATATATATATATATATATATATATATATATATATATATATATATATATATATATATATAAATTAATGAGATTTCAAGGGTTTTTATTAGATTTGTCAGATTCACGTGAATAACAAAACCACTTATTTTCAGTCAACCGAACACTGTACAGCTGTTTCATCCTTATTTGGAATCACCAGAAGTGCATACCCTTCAAGTTTTACACACAAATGAACTTAAACCCACGCCCTATCTGGTGTCAGGCCAGCGCCTTTAACCACTGAGCTACGGGTGGTTGAACTCGGCCTTGTCCATTTATTATTTAAAAGCAAATCTAATCAATTCTAATTGCTCAGTGTCCTCAATTAATTATTATTATTATTATTATTATTTGGTTTTTATTGCTTGAATAATTGTTCTACTTATTAGGTCATCGGAGTCAATATAGAAATATATAGTAAATATAGAAATAATAAAGAGTTGACTATGTCACAAGGTAAAATGAATAATTAAAAAAAGGAATTAGTATTGCTATGAAACCTTACGTCAGTTTGTTTTTGCACTTTATTCAAGCGTAATTTTGTTCGATGCAAAAGCGTTTTGAATTCGTGTTGCATGCTGTCGAATGCGGTATCTACTATCAACAGGTTGGGTTTGGCAAACAAACTTTTGTAGAATTGTTCCATATTTTTCAATTCACTTTCTTTATCTTGCAAAGTAGCAAGAAAATCCTAAAAATAAAATTTTACAATGTTAAAATTAAAATGGGTCATTTGTACACTATCTTAAGCGCGCGCGCACACACACACGATAATTTAAAAAAAGCCATATGTACATTTTAATTTCGTCACATAAATATAATTGAGAATTGTTGAATAATGGTGATTAATATTGATGTGTATGCATAAATTCGTGTACTAACAGCAATCAAAAGGTTAGTGTTATTATCATTTACAGTAATTAATAATAATTTAATTATTAAAAGCTACCAATTGACTTAAAACCCCTTTTTTTAATATAATTAAATAAATATTAAAAACTTGTAGAAAAATCAAATGTATGTTTAAAAATAATTTTAAATTAATTTGCACAAAACTTGACTGTATCCTATTCAATTTGCAAAAATTCAATAGGAAATGTGTAAAATGAGTTGAAAAGTTAATTTTTCTAAATAATTATTTTATTGTTTATTATCATTATTTCAAAACTAACGCAGTTTTTTACTTTTCTGTGCTACATTTCCCTACCACCCGAATTAAATACCTTTCCAGTGAAAGGTATATATATATATATATATATATATATATATAACTTCGCTAGTTTGGATCAGAAATGAATCAATCTAGCCAGTCCCAAGCCTGGATACAAGAGGATGATTTGAGCGCAAGGTTAACAACGTGGCCTCTGTAAAAAATGTATACTACTACGGAAACAATAAGAGGACGTCATTCCGGCAAACAACAGCAAAGAAGTGATTGTACGTATCTGGATGACAGAGTTACACAGATGAGTGAAGGCCGAAAGGAAGTTCAATCTTCAATTTGCAGAATTTTCAATGTCAATAAGAGTTTTTGTTGTTGTTTTGCTGTAATTGTTGTCTTATTGCCCCATGCTTATTTTAAAGCAAAGGGTTTTGTATAATATTATATATATATAGATTTTTGTAATAAAATGCAAAAAAAGTATTGAAAAAACACAAATAATGGCGTTTTGGCAACGAAATGCAAAAAATTGAAACACTCATGCAAGTTATATTTTAAAGCAAAAATCTGGTTTTAAAAATGCATAAATAACAAATGTTAATTTAATTTACTGAACGCTTAATAAAATCAACTTGTTACTCTACTTATTTGATAGAAGTGAGATTTACATTTACATACACGTATGTAAACAACGAACCAACGTTCATTACGATTTCAACAAACCGCACGAAAACTATTACAAATGTTCCATTGTTCCGTGACGCTCTTAATTGCATTCCATTTACATACACCAATCCAAATAAAGTTCAAAATAACGTTTACACAAACCCATCTATATTTGCCAACCTAATTACTCCTATCCTCAGCGTCGACCTAGCATTTTGTACAGTTTTAGTACATCCATCTTTATAGCCATTCACATTTGGTATTTATCGATTTCTAAAAATATGTCTATTGTAGTCTGCTAATACCGCCTAGCGAAGATCAGAAATAAATTAATCTAGTCAGTCCCTAGCCTGGATAAAGGATAACGGTTTAGCAACATGGCCCCTGTAAGCATTCTATATTGCTACAGAAACAACAAGAGGACACCATGCCAACGACAAATAAGTGACAAACTGACTTTGTCAAAAACTACATTTACTGTCCGGAAGACCAATAAAGAACAGTTTTGTAATGGACAATCGATAATGGCAAAAGAAAACTTGGCCAACAACCGTTTGCAAAGATTTAATTAAAATGAATATCTTGTGAAACGTTTGGCAAAATGTTCGAACACATGGCAACCTTTTGTTGTCCCATGTTCTTTTCAAATTATAGAACTTTGTTGTTGTTTGCGCTGTTACTGTTATTTTTTTGTTCCCGATGCTTATTTTAAAACCAGGGGTTTTTTCTTATAATAATAATAATAATAATAATAATAATAATAATAATAATAAAATTCTAATAATAATAATAAAATTCATGTCGTCTGTAATCAAATAAGTACCGTGCCTTTTATTCAAAATGTTTTGTATTTGCTAGACAATTTGAGAACCGAGTACTAAAAGGCGTTTTGGCCTACTCAACTCGTGAAAAATCCTGAAATCCTGAAACTGGTGGTGTGTATGCATGTTGCGCGTTTGAATATTGATTCTTGTATAGTTTCCGTTAAATATAGACATGGTATTCCAAATTGTAATTTTATCATTTTCTAATTCACTGGGGACTTTTATTATTTTTGATTAGTCAGACTTCAATATTTTCAAGATAACGAATTACTGGGCATTAGAAGATATTCTTACAATGCTACTAATCTCCAGACAAAAGCACAGACAAGTAATTTTTAATTGCTTTCTCAACTTACCTGAACACATATTTAAACAAAAAAAGCATTACAATAATGATATTTTTAACTGAGGACCAATAGGTGTTTCTCTTATCCAATTCGTGTATCAACCTGCAACCTGCTGTAGTAATGGTTTAGGTAGCACTAAAATTATTAAAAAGTTTAATATATTACTCAAAAGTAACATTTTAAAGTATGTATATAATTTTAAAAAATAGCATAATTTTAATAATAATTAAAAAATAAATTTGTTTTTAATTTATATAAAGTGCAAAATTCTTGATTAGTAAAAACTTTACATCAGTTCAATTGTATCCAGATAACGCAAACCTTAACATAATTTTAATGTTTTTAAATATAATGCAAATAATTTAAAAAATTATTGTAAAAATTAATTATGTAAGTCCCGCGTCACCCTACACGTCCATTAAAGCGTTATTCATCTTTTTTTCTTTTTTTAAAAATTATTGCAATGTTTTGCATTGTAATCTGTTTTATTATTATTATTGTATATTTATAATTTTTGCTTGTTTTCTATAATTGTTAAGTTCCAATATCTATCTTAATTGTGTCTTAATTTCAATTTTTCTGTGACTAATCCCCTTTATCTCATCATCCATTTCATATTTCTCCCTGAAAATTTAAGACAATTTGAGAATTAAGTACTAAAATACGTTTTGGCTAATTTAATTAGTGTACAATCCTGAAACAGCTTAAAAGCTTCGAGGTAACAATGGAAAACATATACAAAAAAGCATCTTTTTTATTATTTACATTAAATATATATACATATTTTACGATAAAAATTATTTTTAGAAAAGCAATTTGCTCTATTTTTATTTTCTTAAAAATATTTAAATTAAAATTTTATATTAGTAATGGTTAAAATGTCAGTTTTTGTTTATTTTTTAATTAATACTGATAAAACGATGTTTGAAGTATGTTTAAGCAAAATATAAATGCGTTTAATGCTATTAAGTAAGGTCCTGAAGACTAATTAATAAGAGTACATTGAGTTTGACAAGAAATCATCCACCTAGTGTGAGTTGCACAATGGCGTTTGGACGCTGAAGGTGTCATTCATAAACCCAAAACGTCACACGTAGTTTTTTGTGTTAATATCGTTAATATATATTAAATTGACTGTCATCGTTGCATTGCTGCACTTGCGTTGGATTGTGCTCATTGGTATCATCATTAGCTAAAGCACAAATAGGAGAAAATTAAAAATGTTAATATTTATCTAGTGACATTCAAAAGTCAGTCATACAACTAATTATATTATGCTTAAAGAGAATGGGAAATGAACCGATCTAGTCAATCCCAAGCTTGGATATGGGGGAAGGATTTACGGTAGTATAAAAGGACCCACGTCTAAACTATTTAATGATCATAATGTTTTAAATTGGTCTAATACAAAAACAAGTAGAAAAAAGGTAAACAACACCTGGCGGTACCGAAAGTGGGCCCTCATGTCTAGAATTATGCCAAATGTCTACTAGTTGACAAAAGCGTCAAACACTAAAACAGAAGAAAAAATAAAAAATAGAAATAAATTTTCAAATAAAATTTTATTATCAATTGATCAATCCATGCCGTAAATTGGGGTAATAATAATCATGAGAATTAAAATGATGCTTATAAAGCTTCAATTTTTAATAATAGTAATAGTCCTGATTCCGGACTTAGAATTACATAGATCACAGACTGAATGCATAGCGGTATAAGTAATCTTCCCTCATGGTGGATGGTTGCAAGCATATATCCAAGATACTTTTAAGTATCTTGGACTACATTGGGCTAATGGAGACCTGTTAATCTTTGTGGACAGTGGCACCGTCACAAGAATATCAATAAAATGTGTTTTCTTATTCCATGTTTGTTTGATTGTATGATATGCTGTACAAATATAGAAATAATAAAGAAATAACCGCACCGCTACCTTCAGTTCTTTGTAAACTCATCTTCCTATAACGCTGAAACTTTAATGGCGTTACTGTTATTACGTACACAAACGGTTTCGTTCAGGACTTTGCTTACTGTTTAGTCTGTTAAACAGTGTCAACGTGCTCATTGACAAATTTACTATCAAATCTATATTATACAAGTAGTTACCGCCACCGAAAATTAAACATTTTATTGGTTAACACTGATAATTGAAAAGCTTTTAAAGTCATTAGGACTCTTACCCTTCATGCTTCAAATCTTTTTTAAAACACAATTTAGGCCAGTTAGGAGAAAGGAGTTAATTTTATGCGATCAACTTAAAGGGTTGATGAAAGTGCATTGTACACAACTGTCAAACCAAGGCCAATTCTGTGTGTAAACAAACACGCCACAAAACACTACATAAATATTAACTTTGAATTAATCCTTTGGCTTCAATCACAACATCGCCCACCTACCAAATAATCATAGTGCCAATAGACTGAACACGTCGATCTAAACATAACACAGATACAATGTTCGGATGTTGTCGACTTAATTTTGGACTACAACAACTAATCCGTTTAAGAGTAGGCATATGAAAACTTTAGTACCAAAACGTGTATGACCTTGTTTGTGCTAATAGGACTATTACATGTGACACACACGCATGTGTGTGTGTGTACTTGTAAGAAATGGACGTTACAATTGCAAGTAGATTGATTTGGTTTATTTTAAAAATAAATAACATTATTCAAACTTGTTTTATTGATTCATTTTTGTTATTACTCACTTAAACTCCTCCCCAAGGTCCGTCTAAAGCCCGTATGTTGAGGCAAGAATATGTTGTTGTTGTCCAAAAAACAACAGAGAAAACGTCATTATTAAACAACTTCCATCAAAATTTGCAATAGATGCAAGAAAGTAACAAAGTTTTTTAAATGACAGATGGCATCCTTGTAACGGCAACGGTGATCACAAAAACCAATAAGGCCGCCTGATTATTGTTAAGGCTGATGACATATTGTATGCGTCCGCCCAACTAATCGAATCCCATACTTTTAATTGCCTCTAACATTCAAATAAAATGTGTAATTTTTTAACTGTTTTTGTATCTTCAATATATCAATTGGTATTTGTTTAGTGTTTTCATCTTAGTGGTTGTTTAACTCTACGTGATCTAATTGCTTTTGCTATATTGTTTTGAGCATTGCCAACAGACTATAATATTGTTATAAATATTCCCTAATAATTTTAATATAACGCTACATTGTTTGAGGAATTTATGAAGCGTTTTCTCATAATTATGCTATTAAAACCATTTTTATTTTTATTTTTCAATTATGCTATGACCTTAGTTTTTGTTGGTCTCTGAATTTTTTTCGTGTTTTATGTTGACACATGTACTTCTACGGACGGATCTAAGCTAACTGTAATAATAATAATAATAAGTTTCTAAATATTCAATAAGCATTATTTAGACATATAGCGAAGCTCTAGACGACGGCTGAAATCGTGTGCCATTAGGTGGTCATATAAAATATGTACCGTTTTACAACCATAATACTGTTTGGTTGTTTCAGACAGGAAATAATGCGTAAAAGATTGAACATCTGACCCCCCCCCCTAATAGTTTAAAAAACAGAATTACTATTCCGCCATTAATTGTTCTTGGTTCACCCAATAACTATCCAACAAATTACAAGTTGTACAATTGAATACAAACATTTTTAAGCGAATTGAGTCAAACTTAAATCAATACATTTATCGCAAATTTACGTGAACAAAATTGATTGAAAAACCAAATTATAAGTCGAATTAATTTCTTAGTACAAACCAAGTAAGTTAACGTATCATTCATCTGAAGCCACTAATCAATAAATAAATGGCGAACTACACAGCATATGCACTATAATTCAATATTGTAATAAACGTTTATGTACCGGGATAGCAGAGGTAGCCAGATTCGAAAAGTAGATGACATGGCTTGGAGTTCCACTGCCGGTACTAAATTAAGACCGTTGTTGAACTTTGCTAAATATCCACTTGCTAAAAAGCATCTTTCCAATAAAACATTAAAACTCATAAATGCAATTTTTTCCATAATTTAAATGTTTTCTTTCAGGAGAATAACGAGAGATTCTTGATTCGTTGCTTGTAGTGTTTCTCGGTTTCAGCATAACAACAACAGAAGTTGACAGGATAGCTACTTCTTTATTATTTTGAAGTTGCACAGCATTCCGAATTCCTATTCAAAGAGGTTGTCGGATGTGAATTAATCCTGTAGGAATAAATAAAGTTTATTGGCTAGAGTACCGCTTCATTACGATGACGCCAGCGTTTACAAAAATTGACAAGGCGACCTTCTTCGTGAGTACGAATTGAGTGCTGACGCCGTCTGACGGATCTACAAACCTAACCGACTGGATACCTTGAGATACCTTTGAAGGGTCTTTAGTGCTTACAAAACGTGAGCATATTACATAGCGGAAGCCCAGTTATACCTCTGTGCACTATAACCCTGTTGTTATTAGTCTAGATGCCCATAAGCACCGAGTACAAGATGCACCACGTGGAGGAGAAACTGTCAGAAATATTACCATCAATGGAAATTGAGACTTTATAAGCACTAGTCAAATCCTCATGATCATTAGTACTGTCTTCACTCTAAACGGGTATAGATGTATCATAGTGGTTTGAGTGCTCAATTCAAAACTTGATAGGCATGAATTTGAGTCCCACTACCAGCACTAAAAGCGGATCCCTGCTTAAAGCTGCCAGAAAGCATGTTCTTCCTTGTCAAGTAGTAAAACCCAAAATAAAGGAATGCACACTTGATGTATTTAAAAGATATTTAGGACCATATTGGATAATGGAAGTGGTAATTGTGACA
Organism: Cardicola forsteri; assembly: GCA_025895645.1. NCBI lineage: Eukaryota > Metazoa > Platyhelminthes > Trematoda > Strigeidida > Aporocotylidae > Cardicola > Cardicola forsteri. The sequence goes on along the minus strand of JAKXYG010001114.1, from coordinate 244,153 downwards.
GAATAGTAGGCGTAATTATCAGTTTGTGAAGCCGTCATTTGCTGTATCCTACATGAGGCAATTTTTAAAATCTAGATTTTAATTCTTCATTATTTGATGAGAAACAGAAACAACAACAACAACAAACGTTGGTAGTAAAGTTATCTCTTCATTAATTCCAAATTCGCATAGCATCTCGAACAAATCCCTTTCGCTTTTCGGAAGTGTGCAGGGATATGTTGATCCGACGACTTAGCCATTGATTAAATAACAAGATTTCAGCTCAAATAGAGTGTAGATCGTCTACAAAATGCATCCGTCCAAGTACGTTTTGTGGCCACCTTACTTTTTTTCCAATCGACATTTGGACAGGTCACCGTTACGGTACATGAATAACACGCGTGATCAAACCAGCGCAATCTTCATTTTGCGATACCAATAATTGTGAAATTGGAGGCTATTTCGATACTGATCTATTTCGTCTAATATCTTAATGCGAAGGATACGAAATGGGGGTGTTGTGCCAAATGTGTCGGAAACATGTTACTTTTTGAGGGCGACAAACGCATTTTTAGCAATCAAACGCATCCACCTTCGATTCTAGAGCTTTGACCACCATTGGCCCATTGAAAGAAGATAAATAAGACACGGACATGCAACTGTGACAAAGTAATTGCGTCAAACCAGCCAACAGAGTAAGTAAATGGACTAATGACGCAAACAAAAATCATGCATGAAGCTTACTCATTCACTTGTAAAATGGGTGTATTGAGACATGACAGTGACATTTCAAATTGCAGAAATTGGGGAAATAGACAAAATAGTGTAGCAGTAGCAGACTGGGTTATTAAAATGTATAAATAACGCGCACACACACACATATATACAAGGTTAAATTGCAACTTACGCAGGACTAATTTCTGCATATCTTTGAATGACAAAAATTCGTCAGCCACCTGAAATAAAAAAATGCATAAAACAATATGATGCAACAAATGTAGTTAAAAACAAGTGTATGTATAATTATTTTTAAAAAGGAAATGTTAATAATTCGGAGAATTTGAATATAAAGCATTGGGTTCCCTTTATAATTCCAAATAAAAATATAAGAAGACGTAAATTGTGAGATGAATTCATTTCGTATATTCTCGTCAGTCACAAACATATAACATTTTAGTATATATATACAACAATAAAAAAGGGGGTACAGATAACATTTAAATTAGTACAACTCAAACATTTACACACAATCATTACGACCAAGCTAAGTTTAATGTAGTGACGAACTGTTTTTGTGCACACAAAGCAGGTTTCAATGTGTGAATATAAACAGATTCGAGAATTTTCAACATATTCGAAGCTGGAGAAGTAATTAGCACTTTAAAACAATTTTTAAAGTAGCAAACATTACCTACATATACTCTACAATTCATTGTTTAATGCATATATATGTATATATATATATATATATATATATATATATATATATATATATATATATATATATATATATATACATATATATATGCATATATATACATATATATATATGTATATATATATATATGTAGGTAATGCATATATATATATAGCTACTTTGACATATTTTTCAAGAAACATCTTTCAGCATTGGATATGTCAGCGAAACCAAACGTGGGCCCGCATTCTAGTGTTGGTAGTTGAATTTGTTAGAAGGACTCATTCATTTATTTTGGTTAGTGCCGTGGTGTTACCTCTTCATTATTTTCAATGTTTATATGGCATAGCAAAACGATCGACTTTGACAGCTTGATAAGCGTAACAACCGTGTAGAAGAATAACAAAGTTTCTTGGCTAGTAAATGGAATCCTTGTGACATCGCCACTGTTTACATAAGATTGTAAAATAAAACAAAAAAATATAAGACGACAAAATTATCACCTACTTACCTTGTCCGTTACAGTCGTTTTAATGTGCCGAACACAATCTTTATCGGATGGAAATTGTGTTACATATTGGACCAATAAGCGAACTACATTCATATGACCTTTTTCTAAAAGCTGCCATTAGACAGCCAACTTTTCGATTGTCCTGACTGTTCACATCCGCATTATATTGGATAAGACTTTGAACAACTTCCAAATGACCACCTGCAAATTAAACACGGATATACGAAATGACAAACTTATACGTCAAATATAGCTCATACCAAAATAGTAATAAAAAACACACAAATCTGCGGGTTGTATAATGAAACACAAATAAATGTAATAATAGTAATGATACGGGTAACTCACCGTTTGAAGCTAACCATAATGGTGTGGCCCCCTTCTTATTCCGCGACTCAACTATAGCTCCCTTAAAATAAAATTAATTAATTATACTACTGATAAATATAAGTAGTTAAATTATATAATTTTAAAAATGACAGTAACAATTAACAGGCTAGATTATAACAACACTCTTAAGTGGGATAAATTTAATAGGTTTTGGTTAATTATGTTATTGGTTATTAGATATTTGATGACATATTTAATGTTGAAATTTTTACCTTTACCTCACTTTGCAATGGAACATGTTTCTATTACGGACTGGTCGCGTCGCAGTTACTATTGTCGGTCGGACGTACAAAAAACGTATTAAAAACGTCACTTCAATTATAAAATATGCAGTATATAATAATTAAAAAACTATAATTATATATACATATATATTGTAAGTAATTAAAAATTATGTAAAATATCAGCTGGTGCAAAATTGAAAATGGAGTAAAATAATTAACATAATTTATAACTTCAAGTATTAATAAAAAACCAGATCACATGCAATTTTTTTAGTTACCAAATAATTAAAAGCATTACAAAGTTCAAAAAATTTAATAATCTATGTGATTGCCGTTTTTGAACAACCTAATCCAGGCGTTTTGAAATACTGTCAATATATTCTTGTGTCATCTCATATTGGTTTGTACCTTAAAAATGCAATGTTGATCATTTTTGAGAAAGAAATTATTATTATTATTATTGCTTATTATAAATTTAATAACTTAATTGTTAAAATAATGATACTAATAATAATAATAATTATTATTATTATTTTATACGCCAATTAGCAATTTTTCAACTACATTTATTGTATCAATTTAGTTAAATGGAAATTACATTTTAATTAACTGACTAGTTTTTACTGTTAGTTAACAATGTAAGATTTTGTCAAAATCTCAGTTCTGTTTTTCTCTGATTTAACTAGTACCTCCAGCTAATTTCAATTAAAAAGTCTTGTGTAATCCAAAATATTGTTTGTAATTTATTATTACAAAAAAATTCATACCGGGATACAGCGCTCGATTTGGACCTGGTAAACATATGTTTGAATTCCATTATCTGCACTAAATGAGAGCCCACATTCGGCTTCGCTAAAATGTTCACCGCTGAAAGGTGTTTCCTTTAAAGCATTCATATATATATATATATATATATATATAAAGATAATACTATTTGCCAACAGGAATAAAAAGAAGTAGTAATGCTTCACAATAATCACAATGTTTATTAAAACAAGATTAAATAATGTACATTTTTTAAGTGTAGATTAATATAAATTTTGTAATTAAAACAAAATAAATAAGAAAATATTAATAAATCTTAATAATTGTTTTTGGCTGTTACACTTGCATAACCAACAGTTTATGTTATTCCTATTTTTTTTCCGTTTTTTTATAAAAATTTTTTACAGATAAAAAATATATAAAATTATTTTGTATTTACATCGCTAAAGCATTTATTTATTAATTTTTTAAAACAAGATATTCCAAAAAAACACTAAATAATCATTTTGCCTTAACGTCTCCATAAACTGAACAATTAGATACTGGAATAAATGTTACTAACATAATCCCTACAATTAACTTTAATTTAACAAAGCTTTTGAGCTCCTAAAAAGCAAATTCATTTGTTAGACCTGATAGTTTTAACTACAAATTATCAAAATGTTTTTCTAATATCTCCGGAATATTTTCAGATTTCATTATAATGGTCAAACTGCTTGTTTACGGAAACAACCCCGTTTATTATTGTCCTGTTGCATGTACTTTAGTAATTTTTTAAATCAATTACAACGTTTATACTAGAAAAACATAAACCAACACTTGAATTGAACAATTATCTATTCTAGTTTGGTTGTTACTGCGTGAATGTTTAACAAAAAACATTTTTCAGTAAATAAACATTTAACGAAGTTAACCAGGAACTTGAATTCAGTGCTCACGGTGGCATTAAAACTCGTACTTACCTAAGTTTGGGTTTAGTACTCTACCATTAAGCTAGTCCGATGGTATAGCCACATTCAACAAATGGAATAAAATTACACAACTAGGAGAATCTTTGTAATTAAAGTAGAAATAAAAAAAATACGTAAAAATATACAAATATAAAAAAACTAATAGAAAAATGCTATTGACCCAACCAAATGAAGAAAGCTGACGAAAAGCGACAACCTTCCATGAGAAAGGGAAACGCTAAGATTAAAAGTTTAAAAACAAACAATTACTATTTGTAAAATGTATGCATTTTTAAATATATATATTTAAAAATGATCTTTTATATAACTTGGAAAGTTTTTTAATTAAATGTTAATTTAGCAATTAAATTTTATTTTTAGATAAAATATTATTAATAATAGTATTTTGTATTATAGCATTTAAAAATTATTTTTAATTTACATTGCATTATAATATAAATAATTTAATATATTTTAATAACACATTTGGAAGGCCTTGGTAATGGTGAACATTTGCAACCTCATTTTAACTACACCGTGGCATATTCGACTGGATATCAATTAGTGGCTACGGAAGCGTTTTGATTGACTGAATGCTTGAATATGGGTGAATTTCAAAATTTTAAGGTTAGTAGACGTATTAATTTTGAAATTTTATTTTATTGCAAAATATTACATTTGATTTCAAGCACGTTAGTTTCTTTCACGCTTTTGGATAACATTCGTTTGTATTACATTTAGTAATAGTAATTCAAATGTTTACTGTATCCTATGACTTGATTATGTAGTTAAATAATATTTTAAAGCCTTATTTTTAAAGTGGTTTTTATATGCTTTTTTAAAATATTACTTCCGAGATTGATAACGTATTAATTATTTATATTTAGTTTGAAGATGCCATTTCAAACATTTGTCCCGAAACTCAGCTAAATTTTAGAAAGTTTTTACAGGCTGCTGGTATTGAAAATATGCTTATAAAAGATGGTCGTCGAATATCGGATACTGAGGTTTTGAATGAAATTAGAAAGGAAGTGGCCATGCTATCTATGAACGACGATGATGAGTATGTCATTTTTGCAAAAAATTAATTAAATTAGACGTTCTACATCTTTAATCCCTTCCTGTATGAATGGAGACGACGAGGCTTTCAAACTTCTAATGATGTCTGGTGAATACGATGTCAATGAAGTTGCTCAAGATGGAGAAACAGCTCTAACATGTGCTGTTTCTGCAAATGCCGTTCGCATTGTTGAGATGCTGCTTAAACATGGGGTTAGTTTTATTATTTGATTAATATCAATTTGATTTGTAGGCTGATCCTAATTTTCGAGGCAAAAAAGTTGAATGCAGTCCTTTAATGGAAGCTGCAGCTGTTGGATATACTGACATTGTGAAACTTTTACTTGAACATGGAGCGTGTGTAGGGCAAAAATCACATTCAGGAAACACTGCTTTACATTATGCAGCTACTTCTGGGCATTTGGAATGCGTTTGTTTACTTTTACAATACAACAGTCCTATGGAAGTTCAAAACGATACTGGACATACCCCCTTAATGGAAGCTACAAGTAATGGCCATATTGATGTTGCACAATGTCTTATTGAACATGGTTGTGATATCAATACACATTCGACGGAATTTAAAGAATCAGCACTGACGTTGGCGAGTTATAAAGTACGTAAACTAATTTCTCTGTATGTTACTCCCAAGTTTAATTGGTTTTAAGTTCAAAATTAGTAAAGCTCTACCCATTTTTTGATAGGTTAAAGTGTATTTAGGTGTATTTTAAATTATTTTTAGGTTATCCTATTTTGAATTTATTAATTGGTTTTGTTTTAACTTTTTATTTTAGTATTGTATGTGTAAAACTAATTTTATTTTTATTTATATTTAATGCGAATTGTTTAAGTTAACCAGTAATTTTGATAAATTATTTTAATAAGACGGTTGTTACTAATATTTATACTCAAGTTTTTCTAATGTTTAGGAATATTTATAATTTGCATTGGGTATATATATCAGTGCATTATATATAACGTATTTATATTTCGTTTGCAAGTTTTAGTTAAAACTATTTGTATTGATTTATTTTACTTAATGTTTAGATAGATTTATTTTGAAATACAGTTTGTATTTGGTTTTTTTGCTTTAAGGTTTATTACTCCATAGTTGAGGGATAAGTGGCAAAATGCATATTTTTGTTATATTTATTTTATGTAGTTTAAATAATATCTTGCTAATTTTTGGTTTTTATATCTGAAATTACGCATTTTTATTATTTTTTGCTTATTAATAAAAGTTAATTTATTATTATATTGACTGTTAGTTTCACCTATGTTAAACGAGTGGAATGAAATTTCCTTGATTTAACAACCGGTGCATTATCGCAAGTAATATACATAGAGCAGGCAGTAGCGTCGCGAGTTACATTCTGTCTTGTTTGAGCTCTGAGAATGGTGTTTTTTAATTTGGTCATCAGTATCTGCCCTGTTGACCACGGCATTTAATTGATTTTTGTAAGAGTTTCGACCGCGAGTATATAGACCACGTAACCGCGGCCATTTATCCTGGTTAGAAGACGAGCAATTTTTAAACCACCTTTTCTAGGCTCCTCCCCGGGTGGAACAAGCAATACTGTCCCTAAATAGGGCTGCTTGGTAATAATACTCAGGGTGACACCGACAACCGTTGTTACCTTCTTGTCAACGCGTTAACGACATTAACGCTTGAGTATCCTTTTGGTCCACGGCTGTTTATTTGGCACAGCCTTGTTCACAGCTAACTATTACTAAAAATCGTTCCACTATCCGCCACCTGTGGATGCGCTAAGTAGAGGACGGTCTCTCCCCTTAGTTTAGTGCGTTCCATTCTACTTTATGCATGCAAAACTTGGACTCACCCAATTAGATACACAAAAGCTTGTTTATTTTAAGCAAAGATGTTTAAGATCCATATGGTTTCGCTTGCTGTCCTGTATTGAACGCACTCTTTTAATACCTAATAAAATATATCGACCATTCCCAGATATTTGTAAGTCACTTAACATTTATTTAGTAACTCAGGATGTAATTAACATTTAATGTCAGCACATCCCAAGTGTCGTTCTTCAAGTACACATGACAAAAGTTGACGTTTTTGCGGACGTTTTGGTATTTGGACTACCCTGGGTGATAATAACCGGTGGAGGTGTTTATCTCCGATGATGATGATGATGAGTAGAATGAAAGTAGTTGGTGCACTTACTGTTTTATTATTAGATCTACGCGTTATACGTTCATGTAATATTAAAAGACCTAAGAGAATCACTAGCATGGTTTGTGGTTTTGTATGCTTTATTGATTTGGAAATCTAATGATACTTTCTTTTTTCGACAAAGTCACATTATTATTACAAAACCCTTTTACTTTAAAATAAGCATGGGGCAACAAGATGATTGGATGTTTGAAAATTTCGCTAAAATTTTTGTTTGATCCTATTTATTCAATTAGATTTCCCGAGTGGTTCTTGGTCAAGTTTTCTGTGCTCTATCCCAACCTTTCTTTTGTTATCATTAATTGTCCATTCCAAAACCATTCTTGCTGATTATTCGAACGGTAAATGCAGAATTTGATTCGTTTAATCGAAGTTTCTGCAAATAAAGGATTTATTTTCCTTTCAGCTTTCACTCAACTCAGTCATCTGGGTCGTGCTACCACTTCTTTGCTGTTATTGTTTCTGTAGCAATATAGGTTGCTTGTTTTGCGCTCAAACCCTTTATCCAAGTTTGGGAATGGCTAGATTAGTTCATTTCTGATCTTTAAGCGGAGTTTGGTCATGTGTTATATAAATTTAAAGGTAGAATCCAGGGTAACAATTATCCGTCCGTTGCGTTGTGATTAGGCTTTGGATAAGAACATTAATTGTCTTTTTCTTTTAGAGCATTCCAGACTATTTCCAGCAAAAATGATGAAAAATAGATATTATTTTATACAATCGGTTATCACGTAGGTTCAAATTACTGCGTTGTCTATTGCATTTAAGAATTGAACCGCTGCTTTCTTTTCTATATTTATTTTTATTTTGCTGTAAAGACATTGTAAATAGGACATATTGATGTAATTGTCCTTGCGTTAGACACCTTAAACGTAGATGTTTGTCACATTTTAGAGACCCGTTGCAAGGTTATTCTGTTAGTTACTTGATATTATTCAACTTATCAACTATACGATGCAACTTTTGGTTGTCTAGTAATGATGTAGCAGCAAGTGTTGGATTGGCAAGAGTACGGATAGAATTTAGCGAAATGGTCAGAACTACATTTTTAGACTGGGTAACGATTATTACTATCAGCCTTGGCGGATGAATGCAATCATACACTCAGGATACTTAATCGGTATCTGAATGTATGCGTATACCATATGTAATCCTTGGGCTAAGCGAGGAAATTTTGACAAAATTAGGCGGTCTCGTCGGTAATTGCAATCAGAAGAGTATCGATGACTAGTAATTTTTAAAATACTTCTTTTATTATTTTGACTGGACTAACATGAATATGTAAAAAACTAGTCGGATTTCCCCCAGAACTGGGTTGTGTGGGTTAGATTTTTACTGTAGATCAAACAGGTATATATTGTCTATCAACAATTGTTTTTATTCTGAAAGCTTAGTGAATAAAGACTGAAGGATTCGTTGAAAACGCGAAAGTATGTGACAAAATAGTTTTTAGTATGTACTTTTTTGCTATTACTATTCTTAAACTTTGTTTACAAATATTTTTTTACTGTAATGTTTATGTGGCAGCTTTTTGATGTCATTCTTGAATGCCATTTATCACCAATGGTGACTCATAAGATTTAAATTTATTTATTCATTCATTTAGTGTCATAGTCACCTCTATTATTTATATTAAACAATTAACTTTGATGGTTTGATAAGCTTAACGAACAGAAGTATAACAAAGGCTTTTGGTTGTCATCTTTGTGTTGACTATTGACGATTTTTGTCAGAGTTATCTTCCTTAGCTAACTGGCTACATCTGATATATCTTAAGAAACCTCTTAAGTATTCTGGGTGTATGCCTGCATCCATCCATTAAGGTGGAATCCCAGTTATACTGCCGTTTACTGGGACGATAAGCATCACCCAAATTCTCAGGATTATTAGCATCTTTATATATATATATATATATATATATATATATTGATGGTTCCATGTTTTTCATTTTATAGGCTAAATAATGCTGAGAAGGCCTCTGCTTTCTCCTTTTCTTATAAATTAAGGAATCTAAATAGTTTTTTTCTAATAACACTTGAATAATTTTAAAGTTTTTTATTGCGACTTAGTTGGTAGTACATGTCGATCTATTTAAGATCTGATTAAATCTTGATTAATTAATTATTAGTTTTAATCAATCATATAGATCAATTTAGCTGCACCAATATAGAGATACTCGAGGTTATATTTTTTTGTGGAACACTTAAAGAGAACGTATATTACGTAACTCACAACATCTAATGAAAAACTTAAGATTTAAAAAAATCTGGATGCTACGATAAATTAAAATTTTTAACTAGATTTACTAAACCGTAAAGAAAGTACAATAACGAACTTACTAATAAGACATACTTTTCTAATAGTAACTCATTATCTGGAAGTGTATCTGTTGCAAACATACAATTTACAGCAGTTGACTTTTTGTACATAGCATGTTATTATTTTAAATTTTTTGTTTCTTAATTGGACTACATTATTTGTATATTTATGTTTGCTACTTTAAATGTTTTACCGGAAACATCTTTTAGCAGTGAACATTTTAGCGAAACTGAACGTGGGCCTGTATTTAGTGCCGGTGGTGGGATTCGAACCTATGCCCACCCAGGTCCAAATCGAGCGCTGTACCGCTAGACCACCCCGGCACACGTTAGAAAAGTAGTTATTAATTTAAACCCTTTTTTGGTCTTGTGGTTCTTTCATTATAACTTTATACCTTTATGCAATCTTTTTATTAGGCCATTGTCTAAAAGATGTTTGTCTGTTTGATGATGCTAAATTTCGTTTCATTTTAGTTGGTGACGTAGTCACCTCTTCATTATTTCCCATATTTATACGACATATAAACGATCGATTTTGATGGTTTGATAAGCGTAGACAAACGTGGAAGAATAACAAAGTTTCTTGGCTGATAGACGGCATCCTTGTGACGTCGCCACTGTTCGCAAAAATTGACGAGGCCGCCTGATTTTTGTCAGGGTTATCTCCCTTAGCCCAAGAGCTACATATCGTATAAGTATACCTTTAGATACCTTTTAAGTATCCTGGGTGTATGTTCGCACCCACCCGCCGTAGTGGAAGCCCAGTTATACCGCTGTGCACTCGGACCCTGCTGTTATTAGTCTAAATGCCTATAGGCACCTAGTCCAGGATGCACCACGTGGAGGACGAACAGTCAAGAATATCACCATCATTGGAAATTGAAGCTTTATAAGCATTACTCAAATCCTCAGGATCATTAGCATCCCTTTGATGATGCTAAATGTACTTTTATTTGTATCTATGCAGACAATATTGATAATACTTAAGTGTTCAGTTGCTTAAATGAAAATTGCTGTAAAAACACTTGGTGTCGTTCCTTACTATTTGTATTTGATATTAACTAATATTGCATTATTATTTTTATATTTGAATTTTGGTTCGTTTTTTCTGTAACACGTTGGTATTTTAACCTACCAATTTTGTATTAAAGTAAACTATTCAACTTGTATTCAAATGACATTTTTTGTGCTTATATATTGATGCAAAAACATTGATTTTTTGTGTTTACAAAGGGTCACGCTGAGATGGTGCGCTTTCTTTTGAGTGCCGGAGCTGATCATGAACATCGTACTGATGAAATGCACACCGCTTTGATGGAAGCCGCCATGGAAGGTCATGTAGAAGTTGTCCGACTGTTGTTGTCACATGGGGCAAATGTCAACATACCACAAGATAGTTTCGAATCGCCTCTTACGTTGGCAGCTTGTGGCGGACATACAGAGTTGGCTCATTTGTTAATTGGATACGGAGCTGACATTGAAGAAGTCAATGACGAAGGTTATACGCCATTGATGGAAGCTGCTAGGGAAGGTCACGAAGAAACGGTTGCACTTCTTTTGGCTGTTGGTAAGTTCAAATGATGTATGTGTGTGTACTTGTTATCTTTAATGTCTCTATAAATAAAAAACTGATCTTGAATTGTTGCGAAATGCGCTTCTGGTTAATCTTGTGTTTTATTACAAAATATAGAGATCACTCAAAAATTATTTATATTATGAATGACATTACTATCACACTGATTATTATATAAATGTATTGGATTTAACTCGGGAGGTAATTAACATTTAAAGTCAGCACACCTCAAGTGTCGTTCATTAAGTGCACATTGCAAAAGTTGGTGTTTTTTCAGACGTTTTGGAATTTGGACTACCCTGGGCGGTGTATATCCCCAATGATGATGATGATAAATGTATTATAGAAAAGAATATGTGCTAACGTTTTTTGCACAAAATCTATTAAACGTGTTACTTCTGTATTCTCAACCATTTTATGACAGGAAAACCATATTTACCCAGCAAAGTTCGAATTATTTCTTCATACACATATTGTTCCATAAAACTTTACGCTTATTTCAAAATTTTTCATCCTTTTCATGGTAGCATGGATGAAGTTTATTTGGTTTAAAAAATGGGTTACTTTATGCGTGTTAAGTCCTTCCTTTCTATTTGACTTTATCCTAAATGTTTCAGTTATTTTTTGGTCAGTAATAAGGTTGGTGTGTTTATAATCGTGAAGATTTGAGTAGTGCTTATAAAATCCCAATTTCCACTGATTATGATATTCCTGACTGTTCCTCCTCCATGTGGTGCATCCTGGACTAGGTGTCAACAGGCATCTAGACTAATTACAGCAAGGACCGAGTGCACAGTGGTATAACTGGGCTTTCACTGGATTCCCGTTCAGTGAATGGATGTTAGCATACACCCAATATACTTAAAAGGTATCTCAATGTAACTATTTACCTTATGTAGCCGGTTGGGCTTGTGGATCCGCCAACCGGCGTCAATGCTACAGAAGATCGCCTTGTCCATTCCTGTGAACACTAGCGTTATCACAAGGAAGCGGTTTTCTAGCCAAAAAATTTCATTTATCCCTCACCAAGTTCCATTTTCACCCGACAACCTTTTCGTATAGGAATTCGAGAAGCTATTCAAACTTGGAATTAACGAAGAGATGGCTCTGCCACCAACTTATATGTAGCCGTTCGGCTAGGGGGTAGAATAGCTGACAAAATTAGGCGGCCTTTGTGAAACGTTGTGTCGTCTATTAGCCATGACATTTCGTTATTCATCCACGTTTATTACGTCGATCGATTTGATGTACCATTATAGATATAATGATAATAAGGTCATATTAGCGCTAATCAACTTTTACGCCATGTTTTTTTGTTGGAATAGTATCAATTTGGTGTTGTGTTAAAATCGGTTTACAACATAGATATTGTAAAAGAAGTTCACAGCTGTGCTTGTTTTTCTACTCTAATACACGTTTAGTAATGATGAAAAATCTAAAACACAAATCACAGATTTAATTTTATCAACATTTTACAGATATTAAAATGATTATTTAAGCTAATTTTATCGATCTTCGTATTAATAGAAATGTTATGATCATTTTAGTTGGTGACGTGGTCACCTCTTCATTATTTTCCATGTACCGGGGTGGTTTAACTGTACAGCGCTCCAATTCGGACCTCGGTGGGCAAGGGTTCGAATCCCATCACCGGCACTAAAATGCGGGCCCATGTTCAGCTTCGCTAAAATGTCCACTGCTGAAAGATGTTTCTTGTGCAAACATTCAAAGTAGCAAACAAAATAAATTAAATAAATAAATATTTATACAGTATATAAAACGATCGACTTTGATGGCTTGATAAGTGTAACAAAGCTAGAAGAATAACAAAGTTTCTTGGTTGGTAGATGGCATCCTTGTGACATCGCCAATCTTCGCAAAGATTGACGAGGTCGCCTGATTTTTTGTCAGGCTTATCTCCCTTAGCCCAAGGGCTACATATGGTATATGTATACCTCCAAATGTATGTTTACACCTACCCGCCGTAGCAAAAGCCTAGTTGTACCGCTGTGCGCTTGGTCTCTGTTATTATTGATCTAGATGCCTGTTGGTACCTGTCCAGGGTGCACCACGTGGAGGACGAACAGTTAGGAATATCACCATCATTGGAAATTGAGACTTTATAAGCATTACTCTAATCCTCAGGATTATTAACATCCCAAATGTTGTGATCAATCTAATATTTATCGGTTATAAGACTCGTCCTGCGTTTTCATTCTCTTTTATTTTGAACCCACATTGGAGATATTTTTGTATGTTCATTCACTGTGGTTTATCTTGTTTCGTTGTTTGCTATTATTATTAGGTGCCGATGTGAATGCCAGAACAGAAGAAACTCAAGAAACCGCTCTTACACTTGCTGCTTGTGGTGGCTTTATTGAAGTATGCGAAATGTTGCTTAACGCCGGTGCCGATATGGAAGTTGGCGGTATTGGCTGCTCCACGCCATTGATGGAAGCAGCTCAAGAGGGTCATTTGGAACTTGTCCGTCGTTTGTTACAGCGTGGTGCAGCCGTCAATGCAGTTACTGCAACTGGAGACACGGCTTTGCATTATGCTGCAGAAAGTGGACATGTCAAAGTGTGCAAAGAATTGCTTGATTGGGGTGCTCTATTCGGTGCCATGACCGAAGGTGCACGAACGCCCTTAATGAAAGCCGCCAGAACTGGACACTTGGAGGTCGTTCAATTATTTTTACTCCATGGAGTTGCTATTGATCAGTCGACATCGGTGAATGATGCCAATGCTTTGTCCTTGGCATGCAGTGAGGTCATGCTAAAGTATGTCTTTATATATATATTGATATCCGAGTAATGTACTTTCCGTAAACCAATGTTAGTGTAGTTTTGTTTGGCCAGAACGAGCATGTAATGACCAATTAAAGTTTGGTTTTTATTGGAGCTGCTAATGAAATCAAATTTGTTTAGTGCATTTGTCTAAAATAAGTAAAGAACTCCAACTTGTTTGGTTGGTAATTCATTACGATGTCCTCTTCCTCCTCCTCCTTCTATCCATCCAACAATAATTGAAGTTTATCCTTTAAACTTGTGTTATCGAGTCAGTAAGGGGAGATTATCGGTTTTACTACTGATATGTATGTTTATATTTCAATACTAAAAGATTGATGAAAGGACACATTATAATTTGATTGTAGATGGTCGAGTTTCTACTTCAACACGGCGCCGATCCTCAATACCAACTTAGAGACGGATCTACTATGTTGATTGAAGCAGCTCGTTCTGGAAATCCCGCCGTTTTAAGACTTATTCTAGACTATCCAAAGTGCTTGACCAAACCTTCAACACTGCTTCCCAATTCTACACACCAACTGGTCAACAGTCACAATAATCTAAATCAACAGCAATCACTGGGTCATGATGTCCAACGTTGTTCGTCAATCTACCAGCCGCTCATCAATCCAGCACACGCGGTAGTGGGTAATAATTCAATTATGCCACCTCCACCACCTCCTTTGCCAATTTCAGTTTCGGGCGTAGATGTGTGTTTCGACCCGAATCGATCGCACATTCACCATTCCGTTACCCAACAACCGTGTCATTTGCACCAACAACAACAACTGGCAGCCTATCACAATCCGTCGTCTGGTCTCAACGTTTCTGCCAACCCGACCGAATCACAACCGTCCCAAATCAATGCTACTGCTTTGGCAAATGCGTATGCTGTTGGCTGGGCTGCCGGAGCAGCTGCCCGAGTTCAACAACAGCAAAACCAGCATCACACGTCAATTGCTTCTGTGCCCAATTCAAGTAAGTTTTGTCTTAAACATTTTTTGACTACTCATGAGTAGTTTGAAAAGGTTTTTAATATTATATGAAAAAGCACTAATTTGTGTTTAATTAACAATTGTATGACTATATTTATGTATCGAATTTACATATTTAGTTTCACATTCAATCCTGTCATTTGAATCGTGATGCTTTTACTTTTTTGCTGACATTTTTAAAGTGATCAGAATGCTAATTTCGCATTTTAACCCCTTTTTTTCTTATCCGGACTTTGGACTGGCTGTGGTGGAGTTAGCACTATATAATTTATGTTCGATATAAGGACTTTCAATAATGCAGTTTTTATAACTCCCAAATACATCGAAAAATGAGACTTTCTGTTTCACCTCGAGGACATTTTACTGTGAATTATTTTAAATCGCAGTATACAAATGCTGTATTTCAGTTGGATAGCTGTGTTTTGATTATACAAATGTAAGTGCCTTTACATTTTGTTATGTTTAACAGTCATTGTTATGAAAATACGTATTATTGCTACATCTACGTTCTGTTTCGTCTAGGACTAATTGAAACATTGTCACATTACCCTACGTGTGTATGTACGTGTGACATTTGTTTATTTGGACTATTTTTGACACATTTACTGTGCTTTTGATTAAAATCATTTATGCCAGTGTAGGATAAATAGTCAACTTACCGGTTCTTGCAACAAGCGTAGTGGATTGGCTAGGATGGAATTGCGCGGAACCAACTTCACTATTTTTTGGTTTTACATTTATGTATATTATTAGGACTGCTATGCTCAAACTACCAAATCTACTTCCTTTCACTACCGATAAACGAATGCCACTGATAGCCACATCGATATAATTGTATATTTTGTGGGAAAAGGGTCGGCTGATCGTTTAGATTAGGACTGCGCCAAAAACGTTTATAGTAAAACTTAGATAATGAATTGAAGCTGCTAGTTTTAGACAGTATTTAAAATTGTAATATTTGTATTCCATTATGTACCATCCAACTAGCTTTCGACCACCAATCAACACTATCAAAATCTAATTCGCTCGAATACATCCACGAAGCTCAGTCTTCGAGTAAATCTGTCGTACTGACGTCCAATTCTTTATTTTCCACATGTACGACAATCAATGCTCACTTGAATTTTCAAACAACTTCCGTTGTGGCTGCAGTTAATTCGGTAACGGGAATGATGACAAGCATGCATACCGTTTTGACCCAGGCCACATTGGGAGCAACTGGTCTTTCGACAAGTACAACCGACAGCATTAGCAGCATGAACGACGGCAGTTCGACGAGTAGTGAAAGTAGCGTTTCGTCAGTTTTGCTGGGATCTACGATTGATCTCGCCGATGATCTAAGTGCTGGACTGTTGGTAAGTCTGAATTTAAAAAGTTATCTACTAGTAGTATGCATTACACTGAGATTTCATATTTCGCTAGAGATACATTCAGAATATAACTAGACCTTTATAAAAGTCATAAAAATACAACAGAAAAAATAGTACTATGTTTGATTGGATTATTCTAGTACAAAAGGAATGTGCAAGTTCATCTATTCATTATTTCCATATTTGTACAGTGCATTAAACAATCGACAATAACAAACGTAAGAGAATAACGGAATTGTTTGGCTGGTAGACGGCATTTTTGTGACGGCGCCATTGTTCACAACGATTAACAAACCAGCCTGATTTTTTATCAGATTTATTCTTCCTTAGCCCAAAGCCTACATATGGTCAACGTACATCTTATGATACCTTTTAAATACCCTAGGTGCAGACTTGCACCTATCTATCAAAATGCAAGTCCAGTTATACCGCTGTGCAATTAGTTCAGGATCCACTACTTGAAGGCAGCAGTCAAGATTATTAACGTTATTGGAAATTGATACTTTATAAGCGTCCCAAATTGTAATTTACTTTACCATTATCTCGACATTCTTTACAGGCCTTATTTCAAGAACTCAAACCCGATCACAAAGCTGATAAGGACGAGTTAATTCGCCGCTTCGAGGCCGTCATGTGTCCATTTAACGCGCTGCGTGCTTCCCGCGTTCTCACTAGTAGTCAACAGCAAAAATTACAACAACAGCGACAACTCAACAACATATGTCTGGAATCTGCCGCTTCTATCGCCCTAGATTCGAGCGTTTTGGATAAGTTGGTCTGTCACCAATCGCAGTGTCAACATTCCATGTGTCACGATAATATGAATGGCAACGACATTGTCAATGCGGAAAACGTGTTGCCGTGCAAGTGCGCTCATGCATCGGGTGGTGACACGAGTCGGGCCGCTCACTGGATCAAGACAAAAACTTGTGATCATCCCCAGCCATTCGAACTTCAATCTGCTGTCAATGGATCATCGTCACTGTTCGTTTCAGTCAACAACAACAACAACAAAGATGCTTTCTCTTCCGCCGCCATTTCTGACAAAAATTTGAGGTCAAGTGGTGATGCGAATGCTTCCATCAATTCGTCTCCTTCACCATTGTGCTTGGCTGGCGAATGTTCCAATGTGGGACATGTGATGACTACCAATAGCAGCAAGTCTACAACTACGTCTTTGTCTAAATTCGATGCCAGTCTTTCGGCTTTTGGCTACCAGTTGGATAAGGCAAGTGAAGCGCTGGGCGGATCGCCAGCGGATCCGGCCTATTTGACCAATTTAGTTGATAATACGGTGGGTTTGACTCCCAATCAGTCTACACTTGTCGGTCTTAATCATGACATGTTGCCGTGTTATCATCATTATCACGTGAGTGTGTTATTCAATATTTTGTCACACACACACATGTTATTAACAGCACGATCAAGCTGTATTTCAGTATTTGAAATGCTAATTAGTTAGTTAATTTATTATTATTATTATGATCAAACCGTTTGACTTTCATTCATTTTGGTTAGTGACGTTGCGTCACCTCTTCATTATTTTCCATATTTATACAGTATATAAAACGATCGACTTTGATGGCTTGATAAGTGTAACAAAGCTAGAAGAATAACAAAGTTTCTTGGTTGGTAGATGGCATCCTTGTGACATCGCCAATCTTCGCAAAGATTGACGAGGTCGCCTGACTTTTTGTCAGGCTTATCTCCCTTAGCCCAAGGGCTACATATGGTATATGTATACCTCCAAATGTATGTTTACACCTTACCCGCCGTAGCAAAAGCCTAGTTGTACCGCTGTGCGCTTGGTCTCTGTTATTATTGATCTAGATGCCTGTTGGTACCTGTCCAGGGTGCACCACGTGGAGGACGAACAGTTAGGAATATCACCATTGGAAATTGAGACTTTATAAGCATTACTCAAATCCTCAGGGTCATTAGCATCCCTAAATCATTTATATTTGTATACGAAGACTCATTTGATTAAAAATGAGTTAGTTGGGAACAATAATGGTTCTTTTGTCAGAGTTTTACATATGCTTGAGTTGTACTTCCTTTTTCCTGTTTCAACATCACCAACAAAGCCTTTGCGAGTACATGTGAGTATAATTGCTTTCCATTTGTCTGTCTATTTTCGTTAAGTATAGAAAATAGGATAAACGGTGTTTTATTGAAGCACCACACTGATATTCTACGACAGTGTGTTAACAAACATAATCAGCACTTTGCAATGAGACGTATAACTCCAGAACTGAGAATTTTAAAAACCTTTTCCTAAAGGTCACTCAGTTTGTCTTTGATGTTCCATTTTTATTTTTCTAATCAACAATTTTGGAAATTACTTGGGTTTATTATCATTTATTCAGCACCCTGGATCGCATTTCGCCTGTACACTTGATGGTGCAGCTGTTGCCGGTTTGAATCATGCCAACGCCCATGCAAATTTACACCACCATCATCACCATCATTACTATCATCACCAACAGCAGCAATTGAATGTTTCTGTAGCCAACGACGCTTTCGTCAATTCGCCCAACTTACTCCACGTTCCACATCAAAATTCGGTCTTGTCAATGGACGCTCTGATGGCAAGTCCCATGGCCTACGATCCGTCGACAGCTCTTGTTGCTCATCAGGCTGCAGTCAATGGGGGAAATAGGATGATGCCCATTGGAACGCCAACAGTTTTACAATCCGACATTTCACACGACTCTAACACCGGTGTCGATGAGGCGATGAACAATGCGGTCAACATTCCTTCTCTTATCGATGTCAACGCCTACATTGAATCGAGCATGGAAACGGCTCTTACTTTGGCCTGTAGTGGCGGTTTCGTCGATTTGGTACGTCTGCTGCTCGAGCGTGGTTCGGACAAAGAACATCGTGACAAAAAGACCCACACACCACTGCATACGGCTGTCTACGCTAATCAACGGGCAGTTGCAGCTCTTCTTTTGGAATATGGCGCAGACATTGAAGCTCAAGTGGATCGGACTAAGGATACCGCTTTGTCCATTGCCTGTTCGTATGGCAAACTGGAGGTTTGTTTTGTTGTTACTTGACAGAAAAAGTGAGGTAACTCGATGATGATGATGAAGGATTCGATCTATTAGCTTGGAGAACTAAAATTATGCACATATGTAGGACCAGTGAGCAGTGCAGTTGGATCCGCATAATTCCGACCTAGTCATCAAGGTTACTGTTAGGATGACACTGATACAAGATCAATAACTAGTCCATCTGTTAAAATAAAGTGTGGTCAAAGGCCGGTAGGTTTTGGATTAGCTGTGAATCATATGGTCTTTTGTGTAATAAATGTTGTGGTTTTAGCCTCGCTCTATTTCCAATTTGGTCCTGGATACTAATCTGAGCGAATAAGTAACTGATTGTAATATTTAATCCGTCGGTTGGTAGGTTTTGTCTTAAGAAATCTTTGATTGGATTTACAATTATTACACTTATTTGGTAGCATTTTGGGGTCTACGATTAAAAACTTTGTATCAATTGATTTTTCTATTATTTTATGTATAATATGTTTTTTTAACTTTAAAGTTTTATGGTTTTAAGTCCATGTGATTGTGCTTTAACTAAATTCTGCGTTTACTAATTTTCCATCTATTGTGAACGATCTTCGTCACTACATGTATTAATTAGCTAATTTTCTAAATAAAGCGCAGGTTACAGAGCATTTTGAACATTGTTTCTTTAAGTCACTTTCTTTTACCATCTAGCACAACACTTTGATAGGTAAAATAACATGTTTTTTATTATGAATGTAATAACAGTGGGTATAAGTAAAGTATTATTATGATTTTACTAGTTGTTTATTCAGGGAAGTTACAATGTCCATTAGATAGTGTTTTTCAAAACATGGGAATTTGGGATTTCCCACAATTGTGTCCTTCTGTATATGCCTTTTGCATTATTACATTTTGTTATACATGACCAAGATTTTATTAAAAATTACAAATTTTTCAGATTGTCGAAGAGTTGCTCAATCGCGGTGCAAACAAAGAACATCGCAACATTTCTGACTACACACCCTTGAGTTTAGCTGCATCAGGTGGTTATGTAGAAGTTATTCAACTGCTCCTTCGTCATGGTGCAGAAATCAATTCGCGAACTGGATCCAAACTGGGCATATCTCCGCTCATGCTGGCTTCGATGAACGGACACACTGCTGCTGTTCGTTTGCTATTGGAAAACGGATCGGATATCAATGCACACATAGAAACCAATCGTAATACGGCTTTGACCTTGGCGTGCTTTCAAGGTCGTTTTGAGGTAGTCCAGCTTTTGGTCGAACGCAAGGCCAATATTGAACATCGTGCAAAGACAGGTTTGACTCCTTTAATGGAAGCTGCGTCGGGAGATTATGTGGAAGTTGGACGAATACTGTTGGATCACGGAGCTGATGTCAATGCATCTCCAGTGCCTAGTTCTCGAGACACTGCTTTGACTATAGCTGCGGATAAAGGCAATTCTAAATTTGTGAATCTACTACTGGATAGGTACGTTCGAAAAGAAATCACCTTTCCTACGTAATGAGATGTTATATAAAAGTGTAATATATCTGAATGAATTTAAGTTATATATCCTCATTCTATTACATGGTTAAGTATACAGAATATCAAGTATAAATTGTTACATTTTTCATTAATCACTAATAATGTTTGTATTTTTTAATTGTGCTTACTTTTATATACTCAATAGAATATATTGCTGTTAATTCTTACTGTCATTTTTAAAATTATATAATTTAACTACTTATATTTATCAGTAGTATGATTAATTAATTTTATTTTAGGGGAGCTATAGTTGAGTCGCGGAATAAGAAGGGGGCCACACCATTATGGTTAGCTTCAAACGGTGAGTTACCCGTATCATTACTATTATTACATTTATTTGTGTTTCATTATACAACCCGCAGATTTGTGTGTTTACTATTTTGGTATGAGCTATATTTGACGTATAAGTTTGTCATTTCGTATATCCGTGTTTAATTTGCAGGTGGTCATTTGGAAGTTGTTCAAAGTCTTATCCAATATAATGCGGATGTGAACAGTCAGGACAATCGAAAAGTTGGCTGTCTAATGGCAGCTTTTAGAAAAGGTCATATGAATGTAGTTCGCTTATTGGTCCAATATGTAACACAATTTCCATCCGATAAAGATTGTGTTCGGCACATTAAAACGGCTGTAACGGACAAGGTAAGTAGGTGATAATTTTGTCGTCTTATATTTTTTGCTTTATTTTACAATTTTAACCTAATTATAAAGCATAATTTTATACCATTTTGTACATTAACATCTCTCGTTTGTAAACCTGTTCATTAGCTGATTATTTTTTATGTGAGCGGGTGCAGGACTAATAAACGTGAATAATAATAATAACATGTTCACGTTTTGCAAGAGCTTTCCACCAATTTATTCCAATTTTCCTATCCACACTTTGTTCTACCTGGTTCGCACATGAGACCATGCATTAACTGTCTGTCACCCTTATTGGACCTTATTGCTGATTGGTTCATTCACATTTGCCAATGAGAATGACTGGCAAATGTTTTGCCTTGAATCTGCTCTTTTGCCATAGGTTCCTTTATTCAACTAACATATAATGTGTGTGGGCGTACGTAGCTTTAATGTGATTGGCTCAAAAATGAATAATGAAATGCGACTTTTTTACTGAATATATATTTCTTGTCGTCACTACTCTCGCCTACATAACTTTTTAACGTGCCGTGTTTATTGCTCGTTCGCGCATTCCTCAGGACTATCATGTTTTCGCTGTTTATTTCAAAGGATTTCACACCCTCATAATGACTCACTACCTCTACATGACCAAATACAATTCTTCAAACGTGGTGACTAGTACCCGTTTGGAAATTGGTTCAAATAATCCGTCCTCTTTATCCATCAGACGATGGAAAACTTCATCACATCGCCTGAAAAACATTCCCTTTGTCGGTCCCTTATCCAACCGTCCAGATGAAGAAGAAATTGAGGATGGGTGTGTAGACGCTGACAGCGTATTGGCTAGTTTCGCCACACACCGCCGATCATCCCACAATTATTCCAGCCCTTTGGATTTAATATCCAACACGATTTTGGCCCAGCATCTTCATCCATCCGAAATCAGTCCTACCAAGTCGCTCCAAGAAGAAACAGCGGCTGTTATGACACCCGAGGATAATTATTTGTCCTTTGCGATGGATGAGGCAGATTACGATGACGATTTGACATCCATCGACGAAATATCTACTTCGAGTGGCTGCTCTGTTAGCTTTGACTCTTATTCGTCCGAATATTGTTCCGTTCGCAATGTGGTAAGTTGCTGCGTGTGAGGTCGAGGAACGAAAAATAGACTTGCGAGTGTTTCATTTTCCTTTTTTAATTTCGTATTATTATGTCTTATTTGTTGCGTATTTGTCCTTTTTACATGATGTTTCAAAGGTTGAAATAATTTTTATACACCTTGTAACCTGGTTTATTGTGATATTTATATTGTTACTTGAATGATGATCTATGTTAGTATTGGTTAGTATTCACTAAGCATCTTAAATAATTGTTTTGACTAGATAACAGCCACGGTGTTAACACACCCGATTTTTTGTTGGAACGCTGAATTATAATCTTGCTTCTATCCACCAAGGTGGAAGCCTAGTTATATCACTGTGTAAAATTATGGATCGTTATTATAGGAAATCGATACTTTATGAGCATTACTTGAATTCCGAGGAATGTTAACATTTTTTATCTATAGGGATGAATTATCATTAGCTACTAAAATTCTTTAAAGAATAAGACTGGTTTGCTGTTTCGTTTCACTTATTTTCCATATTTTTACTTTTCATTTTGTTTACATTGTGTTTCACACCGACGGCAGCACTATGATTTTTATTTATCTTTATTGTTGGAACAACACATCTGTTTAGTGTGATTGTTATTAAATGTTTTATTGTAATAAAAATGTTGTTTTCTTTGTATTAAACACCCATTTGAAATGCAACTTTTTATGATGAAGAGGTAATTTAAATTGTATACTTGTTAACTCTTGTTCTTAAATCTTCAATGGAAACACAACAATTGGTTAAAAATATTGTTTACCGGTCGACGCGTTTTGTTTAATTTTTGTTGGGTTGATGATGAATAAACAAATTCCATCTAAACTATGTTTTATTGATTAAAAAATCAATATTCTATTTGCTTGTAAATCCATATGACTTGTTTGAAAAAAAGCCTTGCTATTGCTGCCAATCCATTGTTTCTCCCTTGTCCAATTAGGAACTGGCCAAACGTTGTCAACAATGCCGCGAAATCATCATTGCAGCCAAGGAGAAACAGGAAGGTGAAGCTAAAAAGAATGCCGATTGCCTTTTGGAACAAATTGAACAAGAGGAAGAAGAAAAAGCCAACCGAGAAGCTATGCAAGCGCGAAAACGCGAACGCAAGCGCATGAAACGCAAAGCGAAGCAGGAGAAGGAACGCCAGTGCAAAAGTACCGATCCCAAATCCATTTCATCGACACTCGACCAAACAAACGAGTCGAGCTTTGATGGAGTCGAATTGGAAAATGCCGACGAATCCGAGTAAGAATGGGCTTTCACTTGTTTAATGCGTGTTTTTTTTTGTGTATATTTTGAAAAAGGAGTTTTGTTTGCTCTCATTAATTTCGTACAATTCAAACGTTGGTAAAGTTACGTTTTGTACGTTTATGATGATTCCGTTTACAAGGAGGATGATTTCATATTTTTTGACAGGAATTGCATACTTGTTACAAGAGTAAGGTTGCTGTTAACTGGTATGATGATTGATGGATAACCAAGAAATGAATGTCCCATTTATTAGACATCCTCTCATAAGCTTGTGCACCTTAACACTTATTTATGACTATATATATATATATATATATATATATATATATAAGACTAAGTACTGATACAATTGCAGCTCCATTATATCCTATTGTCCTAACGATGGAGCTATAAATTTATGGATTTGTATTATATTTAAATTAATATGTATTATTAAAATGAAAAATAGCGAGTACATGGTATCACTCAGACAAGGTATTAAATTTAATAAACCCTTTTCCTTTGAAAAATATAGGGTAACAAGATTGTACATAAAATGTTTAGCATTAAAGATCCTGCGTATCGACGGTTGATTTAAATTTCACTAAAGCCTCGCATCGAAATCGTAGAGGTGAAATTGTTTGCCATGATTTTATAGAATAATATTGTCTTGTTGCTCCTTTGTGAAAGGTGCATTTTTATTTTATTTTCATATGTGCTGATGTTTATTTACTTATATTTATATTTATCAAGTTCTGAACACAGTCCTACACTATCTCGTGCACTGGAGCATGCTCAAAAATCCACTATCTGCAGTCCTTTGTCGGCTATTCACGAGACAATTGACATCTCTTCAAACACCCAATTGTCTCCCAAATGTACAAAATCGTCCGATTTACCCTTAACATTCCCAACTCCTTCACTGTCATCGTCAAACAAGGAAAAGAAATGCAGTTCTACGTCGCCCGAATCTTTTTCACAAATCGCAGATTCCACCAAATTGAAAACCGTTCCGTCTAGTCAACAATCAACGAGGTTGAAAACATCCGATCCTGTCCCAACATCGCCAATTACGTCTACATCAATAACCGAACCAAATTCTGTTAGCAATAATTCATCTGCTGCATCCATGACGGAAGCCAAACGCGAAAAACACCGAAGCAAGAAGCAAAGTCAGCGTGCAGCCAAAAGGGCATCTGGTGGCACTACCACATTTGTCAATTCCGATGTGACAATTGAAGCGGATGGAGGTGTCAAGTCGCCAAATTCCGACATATCCGATTCACGTGTCGCCGCTTTGCTCTCGCTCAGTCCTTCTTCGTACGGTCTTTCGGCGACTGCTGTCGACTCGAATCTTAATTGGAATGCCCTAATTGAATCACAAAGCAATCAACTTGACCAATATCTGTCGTTAAGCAAAAATGGCAGTACAAACGGCACCGTCACTACTACGGAAACCAACAGTTGGACTGTTGTGCCTCCATCCAACAGCACTCGTCTCAACCGAAATGCCAACACCGGTGGTCGAACTGATGGCAGCAATAATGCAGATTGGAAAACCAACAATGGCAGCAACGGTTCATACAACAAGCGCCGACTGTCTATTCCCGTATCCAGACACGACATTGGCAAAGTTATTGGACAAGGTGGAGCTGTCGTGAGTGCTTTGCGCAACATGAGTGGAATACAAATCGATATTGAAAGTGCCCGTAGTGACGAAGTTACCGAACGCATGGTCTATTTGAAAGGCCCGAGTGAGGCTGTCCAACGTACCTTTGAAACAATTCAAGGTCTACTCAGTGGTTCCATTGCCGGCAACGACGTTTTGCTGACGTACGCTGCTATGAAAAAATCGGTCACCACAACCGTTTCATCAAGCGTCGTCTCACTAGGCACGAGTTTGTTGGGTGCTTTGACTTCAAAAACATCCAATGGAGCTGCTTCTTCAATAGCCATGTCCAACGCCAATCGAACTACGACCCTTTCTGTAACCAAACCGACCATGTCGACTAGGCCAGCTCGAAGAAACGGTGGCGGTGCCAAGTCTTCTGTTGCAACTATTGGTGGGACGAATGCAGCGCGTACCATTTCCAGTCAGTCCATTTCTTCGACCATTGTGGGCAAAACTTCCAATCGTCTAATGTCATCCAACAACAACAACGCTGCTATTGCTGCTGCTGCTACCGTTGGATCACCCAACATTTCCACGATTGTGTCGACGACGATTGCCAATCTTGTGAATAACAAGATTTCTTTGGGTACGAACAGCTGGAGTTCCAAGGTCATCAGCACTAACAGCAGCAGCACCAACAACAATTGTTGTTCGACCAAAGGCAACTTCGCTTCGGTTGCAGCCGCTGGTCTCGTCAGTCAGTCGAGCAAGAATAATGGCGTCGAAGTGCCAACTTCGAAGCCTGCAAAAGTGGGAGGCGGCAAGTTGATCACCCAGTCCACACTGACGCCATCTACCGGTCCAGTTTCCCTCTTGTCACTCGACCTTTCTGGCTATCCATTGAACAGCCAAATGTTTTCCGATTTCATTCCTTCTACGAACAATAATGTCGAAGTAATTCCTGACTCACTGGATGTAACGAGTTTTCCGCCACTCAATTCGTCGTTGACCAATCTCAAAGTAGTTTCGTCAACATTCGTGTCTACAGCTACATCGGCCGCGTCCACTGCCGAGCAGAAAGTGGGTGAAGGTTTTCCGTGTGTTTCTTTTGCCTCAACAACAGCATGTTTGATCAATCACAACACGACAAATCCACCTAGCAGCAGCAGCTTGTTTGCTAATGTCAACGATTTCAATTTGGCTATTTCTACACAAAATCCAACATCGCTACTTGATTCATATTCGCAGCCGGCATTTTCGTCCTCCGTTTTTGGACCGCTAACAGTTTCACCACCCGCTGGGACTGTGCAGCTGTCTCAGCCACAAACTCCTATGGGTTCGGGAAATAGCCTAATAAGTACTACTCCAACTAATAGTGTCACGTCGGGTGCCTTTACACAGCCCAAGTCCTTTGCTCGAGCTCCCGGTTCCGAACGTAGCGCTCATCAACGAAACGCCAACGTAACTCTGAGCAGCAAGACTTCGGCTGTCAATGAGTCATTTCCATCGTCACTCATGTCTTTGGACATGAGCAACAACGCACAAGTAGGTGACGTGTTATTGTTGACACCAAACAAGCCCCCAATCGTATCTCCGGAATTTTGCCAAAATTCTTTACACCACTTTCGGCCCGACCAACAACCGCCTTGCGATTGGCCCGTTTCTACCTCAACAACTGCGGCGGCATCGGCGGCCGCGGCTTCGAAGAATTCGGCATTTTCTTTGCCCAATTCGTTTGTCGATCCGGCACGCAAAGACCCGCCAAACGTTGCTCCTCCTTCCAACTGGCCCGAACTCAAAGCGGGTGCATTTTCTACCGACGTACCGTCCAATCCGTTGATGCATCAACACCAGTCGGTGCTTCGAAATGAATTCGTTGTCGACTTTTTGCAAAATTCCCAAACGAATGGCAGCAACGTTTTTCGGCAAGGCCAAACACCTAACAAAGTTGTGGGCAAAATGCTTATGCCTCAAGCACCAACCGAATCCAATACGGCACCAGCAACTCCCAACAGCAATCATGTATCGAGTGTTTTGAATTCGCCCTTGAGGCCGCGGTTGCTACCTTCGACATCCACAGCAAATATGATGAATGGTTGCATGACCCAACAACACCCCGTATCATCTACCACGATGTCGCTCAACAGTGCCCAACTTTCGTCAATGATGTATCCTTTGGCAGGTCAACACTCGCTGCAAATGCAACAGCAGCAGCAACAAATTCCAATGAACTTCAACGGACAGCCAAATATGAATCTTGGATCGCGTGTCCTTAACGCTGCTGCTGCTGCCAACAACAGCAACAATGGCGTCCATCCACCTACTTCGCATTCACTTATGAATCATCCAGCAGCAGTCCATTTTCCAATGAATTGTCCGCTGCCTGTTTCGGGATCGGGCGAGTCGTATACGCCGCCACCCTATATGCCAGGTTTTGTTCAAGGTGGTGCACCTGTTTTGCCCAATGCGAATCATCCAAACTCTTCGGGCTTTGCTTCGCATATGTTAAACGGTGAGTTTGTGAGGGTTGTGATGTTTTTTATCCTGACCAATGGTTATAAAGGTTTCACTTTCCACAACGTGGCGCATCCCAGACTAGGTGTCCATAGGAATCTAGATTAATAACAACAGGGACCAAGTGCACAGCGGTATAACTGGGTTTCTGCTTTGGCAGGTGGGTTCATATACACCCAGGGTACTTAAAAGTTATATGTATATCATATGTAGCCTTAGGGGTAGAGGAGAAAACCCTGACAAAATATCAGGCGGCCTCGTTAATCTGTGCGAACAATGGCGCCGTCTATGAGCCAAGAAACTTCGTTATTCTCCTGCATTTGTTACGCTTATCAAGCCATTTAAGTCGATTGTTTAATGTGGTATTAAATATGGAAAATAATGAATAACCAACCAAACGAAAGTTTTGTTGGTAATGATATACATTAATTCAAGCTTAGAATAGTGTTTATGGAATTTGATATACACGTACATTTTTGTCTGACTCAGTGTTGGAAACATTTCAGTTTTCCTGTCTAAGGTTGGACAACGTAACAATAGTACAGTTCTAAAAAGGTACCTACATAGCCAAGTAGGAATGCTTACGCAACTTAAACTTGTCCACGATTCTATAGATTGAAAGATGCTGATTAGGAATAATCATTGATTTTTTCCCTATTCTTCAGGTTACGGTCCAACATCCATCTCTCATATTGGCACCAGCGCTATGCCAGCAGGTATTTCGTCTAACGCACATTCAATTCCGTCTTTGCAACCCATTGGAGCTGAGCGTCGTCGGCAGACAGTCACAAATGGACCAGTGTCGTCAATTGCTAATTCTAATATGTATCCGAACTTGGTCGTACCTACAAACCATCATCATCCCGGTGCTGTTTTCAACAATCAACAACAGCAACAGCACAATCTTCACGGCACTTTGCCTCCAACCGTGAACTCGAACAACCCGGCAGCAGCGTACACTCCGTCACCAGCGCAGCAATGTAGCAATGCCAACAATTTGTTTATGGCCCTAACCATGAACTGGATGCAACAACATCAACACACAGCTTCTTCCATAGGAACTACCAATCCACCACCGCCGCCACATCCACCCAATTGGTCTCATTCACTGTGGCCCAATGCCAATGGCACTGGCAACCAGAACAATGGCATGCCTCCTCCTCAGGTGGGTTCGGGTTTTGCTCCTGTCAAAATGCCTGGCGAGTACAATATGGGTTTACCCGCGCCGATGCCAAATCTGAACGGTGCTTCGGGTCCGCAACATCAGTCGATGGTAGCTGCAGCAATGGCTGCGATGGCCAGTATCTATCCGTGGAATGCTGCTGGCACAAATTCTCCCATGGTTGTAACCGGTGCTTCAACGGCATCAACCACTATTGCATCGTCATCTGCAGCAGCAGCAGCAACAAACCGATGGATGTATTCGCAATCCACGACGGCTGGAGTATTTCCCAACCAGACATCTACCGTTCAACCGCTGTTTCCCGAGCATCATCACCAAACGCCACTTACAGCCTTGATGCCCAATGGTACTGTGACTGGAACTATTCCGCAACCGGGTTCTGCAAATTATTCCCAGGCCTTGTAGCATGTTAGTTGTGTTATTTTTGCTTTTGAATTTTTCTCCAAATTGATGATTGATTGATTGATGATATTAATTGTCATGCATGTTCGATGTTACTTTTTGTTTCATTTTGGTTGGCTATTTTGGATTCAATGTTATTTCTTGTTTCGTTATTGAATATCATCATCATTACCACTATTATTCAATGCAGTCAGTCTGGACTCCGTTGCCTCGTTGTTGTGATTTGTGGGCTGGTTGGCACACCTTTGTTCCCGGTTTACACTGGCGCGAACATTCGATGTTTTTGTTTTGTTATTTATATTGCAAGTAGTTGTAGTGTATGTGTGCGGTAGTTGTTGTTTTTGGTAGTCGAGACTTGATTAACGTGTGTATGTGTGTGTGTGTGTGTATCATTATCATCCACTTATAATAATCTCATTACGCATTTTAGTTTCTTTTTTTTCTAATTTTTGAACACAGAACTGGATTTTTGCAGTATATATTCTGTTTTTCATTGATCAATTGGTGATAATGATGACACGGTGACCTTTTTTGTTTCCAGTGCTTTTTTATTGAACACACGCACGCGCAATGCGATAAAAAGTGCGTTGTTAGTTTTCTATAATGATATTTTGTCTTTCGCGTTTATATCCCTCTTCCCTACACCCACAAAAATATATTGTGAAATCGTACAAAAACTGGACGATTGGTTTATTATTGGCCTTTATTTTTCGTATATATATATATATATATATATATATACATACATGGAGAGTCATTGTAGCTAAATTTCTGATTTTTCTAGCGTTCTAATTCGTGTACGTGAATGCGCGTAATGTAATTTTATGCTTTTTGGATATAGACGTTGTTTTAATATGCACGTGTGTATTTGTACCACACGTCTTTCCAAATTGAATAACTACTATTGTTCTTATTTATATCTTGTTGATTCCATGTTCCTTTTTCTCTCTCATGTATTATTTATTATCTGATGTGATCAAAAAGCTTCGATTCGATTTTTTTTTGATGTGGTATAATTCTTTTTGATATTGCTCTCCAGCGTATATATATACACACATATATATACATATTATAAATAATAGCGAATCCCTTTAATACGTTTCCTTTTTATTAACTTGAATTGTGTAAAGACTGAAATGGGTGATGGATACTTACATGGTCGTTTCTGCGACCGTAGTTGAATCGATTTTGTGACCAAATTGTTGAGACATTAGGCTGTTAGTCTATGGACAACATGTGCTGACTCAAATCTTACTGAGGCGATTCACACTCAATGATAAAACTTGCAATCCAATCTAAAAGAAGGACATGTTTGAAAAAACCAAACTCTATACTAAATCTGTTGAATAGTCTGTTCTAGTAACAGTCAATTGTTGTTTATTATACTTATTTTAATAACTGATTCTGTTAAATTGTGACATCCTGCTGTTTTGTAAACGGACATTGAATATTACAAAAAGTGTTGTCTGTTTGTCAAAAATAAGGGCGAGACAAAAACTAAATAAAAGGCAGACCGCTCAACCTTGAGACACAGTAAGCAATGACTGGTCATATATGTCTGTTGGTTGAGACATTCCTGTGATCTTTGTCTGTTATCATCAGACATGAATTTAATCGATGTGTGTCTGTTTTCGTGCCAAGGCAGATATGCTTTTCGTTAGCCAAGTCTAGGTTGCACTCGCAAAGCACTGTACTTGACAAAACTAACTTGTTTGGGTTGAGCAATGCATATGAGTCCTGTCACCACGGCGTACCCTGGACCAGGTGTATATAGACACCCGATAGGAACGGGGTGTATAGCAGTATAACTGGATGTACAATGGATACAAACACCAAGGTTGTTTGACAGTAATAACTCTGAAAAAACAAGGTGGCCTTGTCAATCTTTGCGTCACAAGGAACTCATTTATTAACCTAGAAACTTCATTATTCTTTACATTTGCTATACTTTTAAAACTATTGGAGTCGATTTTTGATCTGTTGTATATGTATGGAAATAATGAACACGTGACCACATCATCAACCAAAATGAACGAATGAAACCGATTTGGGTTGCATCAATAGCAAAATTGGAATTGTTTGTTTATTTATTTAAAAAGGGATAATTGCATTGTTGCAATTCAGTTATTGTTTAAATAAAATATCGAAGAAAAGGAAAATTGACGATATACCTTTTAAGTTATCATGTGATAGGGTGAACTGTTTCCATCTTTTTTGTTTACGTGTTAGACTAAGTCCTAGATTTGGCTTAGAAAGCGAAGGTCACATTGGTATGCACTTCTGATACTGTGATTGTTTTGTCTCAGTACGACAATTAGCGAAGCCAAATGTAGGCCCGCATTTTAGTACCGGCGATGGGATTCGAACCCATGTCCACCGAATTCGAGCGCTGTACCGTTAGACCACTCCGGCAATTTATGAGTACGAATTGTTTCTTTTGTACAGATATCGCTCTCTTAGCGTTGTTCATATAACCAAAAACTGATCATATTCATTTAAAAATGACAGTAAAGATTATCCGTCTTTTTCATGGGGGAATGAGCTACTTCTTTTTGGTTTAGATATGGGGTTGTTTCAGTGATAATAACATTATTGCACCCCGAAGTTTACTGTAAAACAAGAACAAATCAATATCTGTTATGAGGTTTTGAATATATTCGAAATTTAACATCTTTTCTGCTAGCTATATTAGTTAATACGAGTTGTATCATTACCAGCCATCAACATATGTTGTTGGAAAGCAGCGGATTGATTAGCGGCACGGTGATTCTGTTAGGTGGGGAAATAAACTCGTATCAACAAAATTGTCGAGGTAGGTGTAAGTTGTATAACGAACAATTGGTCCGTTCAACTATACAACCAGCGAATGTGTAGCACTGGTGATTTTGCAAGCCAAGTCAATGCTTTTTCAATTTAAAAAAGTGACTTAAAACAGAACGTTTGTATCGTTGATAATTAATTAGGAGTGTTAATTGGACCCATTAAAAATAATCAATTATTTTGTATCACTTTAAAAATCAATTAGTTTACACTACTTCGTCTTTAAATATCGCATGAGTTTTGTGTCATATGACAACCTTTGTCCAAACATTTTTTGTTCGATACATAGTGTGTTTTTTGTCATGCTCTTATCTCTATTTACATTCTTTCTTTGGTGTGTATGTGAATTATTGAAGTCAAGTAATTTTTTTAGTTTGGACTATTTCATTTAAAAATAAATTGGGTTTAAATATGTTGATTTATTGATTGATTTTGATTAATGAAGCAATCTAACTATTTTCAATATGTTTGACCTGCAATTAACATCTTATCATGCAATGTCTTGATCCCATTACTGATACCAAAGTGCAGACTGCTTTGCTTGTTCACTGAGTTGAAAATGTTTATTGTAAAGCAATCAATAACAAAAAAGTACACTTAGATAATTATGGATTTTGTTTTCCAAATGAGATAGCACCGCTATCCATAATTCCAACTCATTCATTGATTTTTTTCATGAGTAAAATACATTCCACGTTTATTCATCATATTAAAAGTATTTAATTCCGGTGGTATGAAAACGTGGCGCAGCCATTCGATGGTAAAAATGTATTTTATGCTGAATGTATCTCTTGTGAGATAATAAAGCTTAATAATATTAAATCCAATTTTATTGTAATCTTTAATAGGTCAGTTCCATGTAAAAAACAGTGATAACAAAGGTTTTTGTTATTTATTTAATCAATTTTTACCACTTTAAACATTTTTCAGTGGTGGACACCTGAGGAAAACCGAACGTGGACCCACATTTAGTGGGATTTTAACCCAGGTCCAAATCGAGCGCTGTACCACTGTGATACTTTACCGACTAACTTAACCGGAGCTCTTGTAAATTTGTTACTTCAATATTTCACCAAGTTCACATTTGGCGATGGACTGTGCTTACAACTTCGACAATAGCATCTAGCAATCCTGATACAAATAAGCCAGTTGTGCATTTTTTGTTCAAATATACATTGTATGTTGTTTTAGATACACACTTCAACTACATTATAATCAATAAATTTTTATCTTGAATTAATACAATACGTATGCACAAGTAAATGGGTGTGTTGAGCCAAAGGAAAGCCCTTCTATGAAACATAAAAACAGGTGGTTAAGAAGTTGCAGGTTGATGACACAATTAGAATAAATTCTTTCCATTCTACCATTATTATTATTTAGGTTAATGGTAAAATTAATTATAAATGCACAGGGTTAAAATTTAAGCGTCTAAATAAGTGTGTGTGTGTGTTAATTTGGAACAAAAAATAATTCCCATATTTTAGTTGGAAATCAACAATACCGGTAGGCAAACAAAATTAATTTTAAACATTAATTCTTTTTATAGCTACACTAACTGAATGTTGTATGTGTCGAATAAAAAGAATACCAAAGTTATTGATTATGTATTATTTCAGATTAAATTTATTGCAACTCGACAAAAACAATCAATCATTCAAGAAGAGTAACAAAACGTGGTAAACACAATAAATAATCCATAATGGCACCATAAATTAGATATTGTTTAGTTAAAAGTGTCATTGCCAGCTTAGGGCACGATTTACAATGGAACATGTAAGAACTAAAAAGTTGAGTTTTTTTAAAACAATTTTCATAATAGTGAGTGTCAGCTCCATCGTAGGTAGATGATAAAACCAACCAAGGGAAAAAGAATTTAAAAAAATCCTATTGGTCAACCTCCGTGAGTAAGTGTAAGTCACGGTGGTGCATTCTTCAATTAAAAGGGGAATTGTTTGACCTTGAAAATGTATATAAGGTGGAAAAATCAATATTTACATACGATTTGTATTGCGTCATTGTGCACATATTTTTTGAAACTTTTCCATCCCCCCAACTTACGAGTAATCACACACTCACACAAAAGGTTATCTGACTCTTATTGGCTCCTTCTTTCGCAACTTTTTCTCTTGGGGTTGGTTTTATCATCTATCTCATCGTAGCCGGTCTCAAGTCCAATTGATAAAAGATGACAATAAAGTTCAAGGTTATCAGTTTGACTAAATAAAATAACAAGAGGACATAATGCTGCATCAAGTTCAACAAAGAAGTGAAACCATAATTCTGATGACAGAACTGAGTGGAAGCAGAAACACGTTTATTCGTCAATTCCAAAAAATTGAAGTGCAACTATATGGAACAATGCCTTTCAAGACAAATGTCTATAAATGCATTGGTATCCTGAAAAAGTCGAGTTGATAGCCCTACACTTTAAGCATTCTCCGTCCTCATCACAGAAGCTTAAAAGTGGATAGAACAGGATCAATAGGATATTAATAGTACCCAATTGTATTTATTACTAAACTTAATTATCTTATCACTATTATTGTTACTTGAATGTTTCACAAACATCTTTTTTAGTATACCCTAAACGACGGTCTGCATTTAGTGCCGTTCGAATCGAGCGCTGTACTACCAAACCACTTTAACACTATTTAAACAAATAATAATATTTTTTGTCAGGATGACAAATGTGATTTGATTATTTTATTTATTTATTTTTACTACTTTACGTCTTTTACAACCAACATTTTTGAACAGTGGTCATTTTAGCATCGGTGGTGCCAATTGAACGTATGTTCGAGTCGAGCGCTAAACCCCTAAAGTTGAACAGAGAAGTAATGCCCCATTTAGGGCTGTACTAAATGTCCACTTGGTCAAAAAAGCGTTTTCCGTCAAGTATTGAACCAATAAAATTCAAATAAATACATACATATGACCTGCGACCACGTGTTCAATAAATAACGTTTAATCTTTTGTGATAATCCTATTTAATAATCAGTGGATATTAGTTTGATTATTATGTTGAAATACGTAAGTTACTATGGGGTGCTAATGATTGTGGGGATTTGAGTAATGCTTATAAAGTTTCAATTTCCAATTATGGTGATATTCCTGACTGATCATCCTCCATGTGGTGCATCCTGGACTAGGTGCTAAAAGGCATCTAGACTAATAACAGTAGGGACCGAGTGTGAGTGGGTGCAAGTATACACCCAGGGTACTTAAAAAGTATCTTAAGGTATACTTATATTATATGTATCCCCTGGGCTAAGAGAGATAACCTTGACAAACAATCAGACTGCCTCGTCAATCTTTGCGAACAGTGGCGACGTCACAAGGATGCCGTCTATCAGCCAAGAAACGTTGTTATTCTTCTACGTTTGTTACGCTTATCAAGCCATCAAATCGATCGTTTTAAATATGGAAAATAATGAAGAGGTGATCACGTTGTCAGCCAAAATGAACGATGATCTTACAGACCTGTAAATTACCATGTTATACTTTAGTTCGATGGGAAACAGATATAACAAGGAATCCAACTATTAAAAAAATATTTTTACTATTATTCCATGATATATAAATAATTCATATATGACCTTTAAAGAAATTGCTGCATCACGTTGTTTTTTATAGCGAACAAAGCACTAAAATATTATTTTTATTATCATTATAAATTATTTATTTATTTATTTTATGTTTATTGCTTTAAATGTTTTACAAAAAACATCTTTCAGCAGTAGACATTTAAGGAAGCCAAACGTGGGCCCGCATTTTAGTGCCAGTGGTGGGATTCAAACCAATGCCAACCGAGGTCCAAATTCGAGCGCTGTACCGTTAGACCACTCCGGTATGTAATGGTTATAAAGTTTTCAAGGATGATATATTAGAATTGTCAGGTTTACTGGATAATGAATAACTTGGTTTGCTTCGATTCTTACCAAAAAGTAAATTGCTTATTATAAACATTTTTAAACATTAAAAATTCACCAATTGTCATTTTTTAAGTTCACGATACAAATTATGATTTGTTTGCACATTTTTATGCATGGCAATTGCTAATTGCTAAACGTCATCATTCAAATATATAAAATTCTGTCCTCAACTCAATAGTCAATTCACATACTTGACAAAATAAAGAATTCAATTTGAATAAGTAACAATGCATACGTAGGTTGTATTCATTATTAGTTTTACCAACTCGTATTATAATTATACTACGTCCATATAGAAAATTTCTTGACTCTAATAGATGAGAGATGATGATTCATCTATTTATTCATTTACATACATACAAAAAATCGATAATTGATCAAGCAGATAAATTAACATAATAATAATAATGGGATAGAAAAAATGACTGGTCTTATTTTATTATTTAGTCAACAAATTAATAGCCTTCAAAACATGCATGTTTTTATCCAAAAATAACTAGTATGATCCACGCTATGAGCCTAAGTTTGAATTGATTTTGAATCGATTACAACTCAAGGCTGCACATATTATATATATTTTTTAATGAGTGAATTAAGGACCATAATGTTTTGTGATTTAGATTGGAGGATAGTTGAAACGAAACTAAGTAAACTGAAGACGTTTTTATTATTATTACAAAACTCTTTTGCTTTAAAATAAGCATAGGACAACAAGATAACAATAATAGGAAGAACAACAACATATTCTTATAATTCAAAAAGAATTCATGATGCAACAAAATAATTTCATACATTTGAACATTTTGCCAAAATGTTTGTTGGATCCTCCATCAAACATTCAGTTAAATTTTCCCGAATACTTCTATCCCAACATGGTTTTTGCTATTATCAATTATCCATTCCAAATCCGTTCTTGCTGGTCTTACAGAAGGTAAAGGTAGTATTTGACCAAGCAATTTTCTTCATCTTTTCGACTTTCACTCATCTGGGTCGTGCGATCACTTCTTTGCCGTTGTTTGCCAGAATGGCGTCCTCTTGTATTGTTTTTGTAGCAATATAGATTTTTTACAGAAACCAGGGTGCTAACCTTGCGCTTATCCAGGCTTGGGACGTTCTAGATTGGTTCATTTCTAATCTCCTCTAGACTGAGTTTTTACTAAATTAATTAATTTAGTAACAACTAAAACCGGTTTTTAATAATCATAGTAATAATGATAATAACATAAAAATTAATATTAATACTTCGATTGATTTAAATTGAAGGTATATCGTTTAATTATTTATTTAAACACCCTATGGCCTTGAAAAGGTTGGGGAAACAAGATTGTGCTTAACTGAATGGACTTTCATAATGATTAAAGTTATTTTGGTCAGGTCGTCAGAAGACGCCATTCTTCCAAACTGGGACAATAAAAATAAGAGTACAACTCCGACCATAAGATCGACAAAAGGTTCAATCTCCAATCATATACCTACGCACATGAAATATATTCACTCTTTTTTATAGTAGATATCTTCAACTGATGAAATGTATTAGAAGGATCAAGCGTTTTTTACAAGTGACACAAGTATTCTTGAAATGAAGTGCATCGTATTTATAGACTTACTATCATTTTTAAAATTATATTTACTATGTTATGTGTTTTACGGAAAACATCATTCAACGGTGGACAATTTAGTAAAGTCGAACATGGGTCCACATTTAGCATCGGTGATGGGAATCGAACCCACATAATAATTATGCTAATGCCTTAATTGATATTTATTATTATTATTACAAAACCCTTTTGCTTTAACAAATAAGCATGGGCCAATAAGATAACAATTACAGCAAAAATTAACATCAAAGTCTCGTAATTCAAAGAGAACATGAGACAACAAAATGTTTCCACGTATTTGAACATTCTGCCAAACGTTTTACTTGTGCCCATGAAATATTCATTTCAATTAAATCTTCCCGAATAGTTCTTAGCCAAGTTTTCTTTGGTTTGCCAACCTTTCTTTTACCATTTACAATTGTCCATTCCAAAACCGTTCTTGCTGGTCTTTCGGGCGGTAAACGTAGAATTTGACCAAGTAATTTTCTTCGTCTAATTGTAATGATGTCATGGAGTGAACGAGAGTCAGTTCTTTTCATGATTTCATCATTTGAAATGTGATCGCACCAGGTAATCTTTAAAATACTCTAAGACACCGGCGATGAAAAACATCCACCATCTTATCAATCTTGTCCGTATGTTTCCACGTTTTTTTAAATTGATGAATAAATGATAATTAATAATAATTTGGTTGTTAACATCAAGTAGTCATAATAAAATGAGTTTTAAAAACACATGTGTCGTTCATGTGGAAATACAAAAAATGAAGTTGACCTCATTTGCACTAACAGTGTGGTCATGTGATCTACCGATAGACAAAACTTTCTTCGTATATGTCAATTGTTATTTCCACAGCTCTGTATGGAAGTAAAACATGGGTGCAAATAGACAGTATTTTTAAAACAATGAATGTTTTTTTATTGCCAGTATTCTTACATTTTGAACAATGAGATTGTAAGAAGAACTGACTTTCGTTCACTGAATGACATTAACACATTGGGAAGAAACGAAAAATTACTTGGTTGACTTTGAGGTTTGCCGTCCGAACGATCTTGGAATGAACAATTGAAAATGCTAAACTGTCCGATAGATTGTAGAAAAGTTGACTAAAAAATACTTGAAAAAATCTAATTAAACTGAATGTCAAATAAAAACTCTGTCAAATAATCCAGTTACATGAAACAATGGTTTTGCTTCATGTTCCTTAGAATGAAAGGGTTTTATAATATAAAGTAATGTACGGTATAATAATCCAATAATATTTTATAATGGCGACCTAGTTTTTAGACAATAATAAATTGATTTTGTTGGATTAATCAATAAGATTTCTTTGTTTAAATACACTCATTATTGATTAGTACTACTTTCAAAAATCAAATACAGTATAATCAATAAAAAAAGTTGTTAGACTTGGAACGAGTTATTGAAATGCAATTATTATTACTATTATTATTATTTATTTATTTATTTTTACTACATTGAATGTTTTACAGAAAACATTTTTTAGCAGTGGACGTTTTAGCGAAGATAAACGTGGGCACGCATTTAGCGCCGGTGGTGGGATTCGAACCATTCATACCCACCCAAGTACAAGTTAAGCGCTGCACCGCTAGACTATACCTGCATTTTTTATTATTAATATTATTATTGTTGTTATTATTATTATTATTATCATTATTTTTGTTATCATTATTATTATTATTATTATTATCATTAATTACCATTTACAATTGTCCATTCCAAAACCGTTCTTGCTGGTCTTTCGGGCGGTAAACGTAGAATTTGACCAAGTAATTTTCTTCGTCTAATTGTAATGATGTCATGGAGTGAACGAGAGTCAGTTCTTTTCATGATCTCATCATTTGAAATGTGATCGCGCCAGGTAATCTTTAAAATACTTCTAAGACACCGGCGATGAAAAACATCCA
This sequence comes from Cardicola forsteri, assembly GCA_025895645.1. Classification (NCBI taxonomy): domain Eukaryota; kingdom Metazoa; phylum Platyhelminthes; class Trematoda; order Strigeidida; family Aporocotylidae; genus Cardicola; species Cardicola forsteri. The sequence continues at coordinate 204,054 of JAKXYG010001114.1, read as the reverse complement.
CCATCTTATCAATCTTGTCCGTACGTTTCCACGTTTCACTCCCATATATTGCCGTAGGAATGATTATTGATGCGTACAAACTAAGTTTTGTCTTTAGGCGAATGGAAGAACATGACCATATTGATCTGAGTCTATTGAAGACTGATATTGCCTTACCAAGTCTGGCTTTAACATCAATTTCGGTTTGTCCGTCTTTACCAATGATGCTTCCCAGATATGTAAAGGAATCAACAGTATCAATATTTTGTCCACTAATTTTGATGGGCAAATCATTGTTTGACTTTATGCACAACACTTTTGTCTTTGAACAATTAATCCGTAAGCCAATACGAGAACTGATATCACTGAGTCGTGTTGTCATATTTTGCATCATTTCTGGGGTTTCACTGAGTAGACCAATATCATCTGCAAAATCCAAATCAGTTAATCTGCCTTGGTTCCATTTGATACCATAAGACAAATTATTCATGGATTGAGTCATAATAAAATCAATTACCAGAAGAAACAAAAACGGTGACAAAATACATCCTTGACGTACTCCCGTGACAATTTCGAACATAGCAGTATGACCATTTTTTGTTCGAACACAGCAACTTGAATTTTGGTATAGCGAACGCATAATATTCACATATTTTAACGGTATTCCGTAAAACTTAACGATTTTCCACAAAGATTCTCGATGAACACTGTCAAAAGCTTTCATAAAATCAATAAAATTGATTGTTAGTGATTGCTGAAATTCTTGACTTTGGCAGACCAAAGAAAACTTGGCTAAGAACTATTCGGGAAGATCTAATTGAAATGAATGTTTCATGGGCACAAGCAAAACGTTTGGCAGAATGTTCAAATACATGGAAACATTTTGTTGTCTCATGTTCTCTTTGAATTACGAGACTTTGATGTTAATTTTTTGCTGTAATTGTAATCTTATTGCCCCATGCTTATTTTTTTAAAGCAAAAGGGTTTTGTAATAATAATAATAATAATATCATTAATTTATTATCTATTATTATTATTATTATCATTATTGCTGTTGTTGAAACAAATCACAAAAGAAATAATAATAGAAATACATGCACCAAAAAACTGACTTGTACATAGACAAACAAAATTTCCATAAATATACAAATACTCAGTTAACGTTTTAATTAAAAGACGCAAAGTTATAAGAACGGAAATGGACAAAACAACATAGCAGCTGAGATTGTAGAAAAGTCAATATACACCAAGTATGAAGGATCTGTGTGTGACGATCAACATGTTAATCTAGTAATAGGACATAATCAGGCATTCCGGAGCGCATACAGAAAACATTTGTAATTGAATGGATTGGTTTGGAGAAATTTACCTATAAATGATTAGAAATAAATCCATGTCGCCAGTCCCAAGTCTGGATAAAGAAAAAGGGTTTGATGGCAAAGGATACATCCAACAGCAAAACACTTAGGCTAAAATTATTTAATGGCCATAATGCTTCAATTTGGTTTTCGATAGAGAATCAAGTGCAGAACACTGACCCCAAACAACGATCATTTCTTCTAAAGTTGTAATAATCGTACTACAAACGTTTTACATTCAATACACTTTGTCAAGCTCTAGATTTGAGGTCATACATTGTATCACTGATAATCAAATCAAACTCATGTTTACTATTTATTTTATTTTTACTACTTTAAATGTTTGACGATAAACATCTTTCAACAAGTGGACATTTTAAGGAAGCCTGAGATAGGCCCACATTTAATAAAGATCAAGTCTACTTTGCACTCCTTGAGATGCGGATGAGGATTTGACAAATACTTATAGAGTCCCAAGTTCCAGTGTTAGTAATATTCCTAACTGATGGTCCTCCACGTGGACTAGATGCTTCTAGTCATTTAGACTAATAACAACATAGTCTGAGTGCACAGCGATATAACTGGGCTTCAGTTACAGCACGTAGGTGCAAGCATACACCCTGAATAGCTAAAAGGTACCTTAAGGTATACGTATATTGTATGTAGCTGTTGGAATAGGGAAGATAACCCTGACAAAATGTCAGGCAGCCTTGTCAATGTTTGTGAACAATAGCGATGTCACAAGAATGCCGTCTATCAGCAAATAAACTTCGTTATTCTTCTACGTTTGCTACGCTTGTCAAACTATCAAAAACGATCATTTATATACCGTATAAATATAGAAAATAATGAAGAGGTGAAGCTACGTCACCAACCAAAATGAAAAATGAACTTTATACTCCAAAAAATCGCACCAGATACTGCACAAATTGAAAATATTTGTGTTGCCAAATGACGCAGTATATAATCTAGTCAATGTGTGTTTTTATCAAATCCATGTTTTTGCACCTCTGCAATGACTTGTACCTTCGGATCAGAGGTATGACTTCAATATTGATTTTTCCAAGTTCAGATTTTTGTACCACACCAATTGGTTGCATGTGGTGGGCCAAACAGGCATAAATCACAGTTTTGCACACTAACGTACTTTGCTGTGCACTTCACACGTACACAGTGCATTCAAACTTGACTTGATTGAGTTTTTTTTTCAATTTCAAATAATCACAAAGTTACAATTTGTCTGGTCTGTATTCAAGACGTGATGAATTGGGAAAATCCTATTGGTCAACGTTAGTAATTGAAACTTTAATGCAATTGGTTAATAGGCCTATTGAATGTGATTGGAAAAGTGGCTTGTATATAAAATGGGAATTTGTCAATGATGGATTTACTCCAGAATTCCGCGCTCCTCTAACGTGTACTAAAAAAATAACAGGGGAAACAGTTGATAAAATTTCACTTTGGTGAGAATCGGACAATTCGAAAATGGTTGCGTCTTTTGGATTTCTTGTAGTGTTGAAAATACTACAGAATTCAACCATGAATATGTAGTGTAAATAATTTTTAGTCTAAAATCCATTGAGATAATATATAAGCCAAAATCACGTTGTAACCTTACGTTGTGTACATGGGGGTAGTAGTAGAATAAATTATGTTTCTTGGCTAAAAGACAACTTTCTTGCGACGGTGCCAGTGTTCACAGGAATTGACGGGACGATCTTCGGGAGGAATTGGAGGTTGATGCTAGTTGACGATCTACAAACCTGACCGGCTACATATGGTAGATGGATACCTTAATATACCTATTAGGCATCTTGAATGTGTGCTGGCGCCCATTTATTGAGTGGGAATCCGGTAATAGCCTAGTTGTGCCACTGTGTACTCACTCCCTGATGTTCTAAATCCAGATGCCTGCGGACACCAATCAAAAACATTTACCTATTATTCCGTTTTGCTAGGAGTTAAACATTTTCAAAATTTTTAAAATTAGTAAATTTATACAAAATCAATAGTTATTAAATGTTAAATTGTGCAAGTTTTCAAAATACAAAATCGCCATTTGTGTAGACAGAGCGATAAATACATATTAAATGTTTTGGTTATGATAATGACGATCATCATGTGTTATCATTTTTTTATAAGCGAGAGTCGAAAGAATTCAATGTCATTCTTCGTCTTATTTAGGTATGCAAATATAGGGTTAACGAAAATAACTTAAAAGTGCATTCTTCTTGTTGTTATTTCGTTACATGTACAAACAAGGTATAAATCATGCATGCAATTTTTAAATATAAAAAACGCCTTTTCAATAAATCATTAAATAGTTGATTACGTAACACCTCGAATGCATCAATATCAAAGCACATTCTAGTTGGCATACAACTTGAAATCGTTATTTTAACTACTTTGCGAAATTTTGAAAAAACATGAGCTAGACTGATCCTTATGACATGTACTTTCAATCTTTAGCATGTCAACAGTTGAACATTCGTGCGGCTTTCAAACTCAACCCTGTCACTACAATTATGCTTCCTCTTTTTTGTCACGATTTACTCGAATGGCATCGTTTGGCTGTTTCTTTATAAATGTGTATTGTTTACAAAATCCAATCTACCAACCTTACTCAACCGCCTACAGTTTAGTTTTACATTTTATATATCAAAAATTTTTAGATGAGTATTTTTCGGTCAAGTAGGTGTCAAGCCCTTTTCAAAAACGTGAATTGATAGTAAACCGTGCAAATTTTAAATACTATATATATATATATATATATATATATATATTACAAAACCCTTTTGCTTTTAAAATAAGCAGGGAGCAACAAGATAACAATTAAATCAAAAAATGACAACAAAGTAAGATAACTCAAAAATAACATGAGACAACAACATTTTTCCATAAATTTGAAGATTTTGCCAAACGTTTCGTTTGATCTCCCACAAAACATTCATTACAATTAGATCTTTCCGAATAATTCTTAGCCAAGTTTTCTGTAGTCCACCTTCACCTTTCTTTTACTATTTTTAATCGCCCATTCCAAGAACATCCTTGCTGGTCTTTAGGGCGTAGAATTTGTCCAAGTACTTTTCTTCTTCAAATTGTAATGATGTCATGTAGTGAACGAGAGGCAGTTCTTTTCATGATCTCATCATTTGAAATGTAATCGTGCCAGGTAATCTTTAAAATACTTATATAACACCGGCGATGAAAAACATCCACCATTTTATCAATCTTGTCTGTTCTCTTTCACGTTTTACTCCCATATATATATATATATATATATATATATATATAATTGATTTCGTTTTTATTCACAATTTCTCATCAAATTTCTCTTTTAGATGTAGACATATTCATGTAACATTATTTTCACAATGTTAATTTTTTTATGAAGAATGTAGTGCGTACAAAGAAGTGTTGACATTTAACTAATTAGTACATTAATGTTATTTCGTAACTACACATACACACGCAGATGTCTAATTTAAAATATTATTTTGTTTTTGTCACGTCCGAATACTCAAACTAATTATGTAAGCAGTAGAGACTTTTAATAATTGGACATTTAGCACATTTCTAGAATGTGGCGTGTGTTGAGTGGTGATCATGCAACTCAAACCCTATCACATGCATGTACAAAACTGAAATGCAATAAATTTAGACACCCCGTTAATCATGTACAATGATTTGTATTCAGTGTAAATCAAATCTTTCTCTATAACAAACAATAGATTTTTATTTATCAATGGGTTTTTAAAGGATTATTTGTTTTAGTATTGTCAGATTCACTTGAATAATAAATTCATTTCGGTTTTAAGTCAACAAGGAGCACTGTACAGCTGTTTGATCCTTATTTGGAATCATCAGCAGCGCCTACCTTTCAAGTTTTACACACACACACACACACGAACTTGAACCCACGCCCTATCTGTTGGTTTTCAAGACAAATATTTTTGGACAAGCGAAACTTTTTGAAAATTGAATCCATACCCATCCATTTACAAGTCCAGACCATTAAACGCCTGTACCACCCACGCTATGAATGAATACTGCAAACTCTTAACCATCCATTTACAAGTCCAGACCATTAAACGCCTGTACCACCCACGCTATGAATGAATACTGCAAACTCTTAAACAACTAAGATGTATTTGTTATGTTGAATATTGTTTCAATTAAAATAACAAAATCATTGTCAACTGTTATAATATATGCAAAATATATGCACATATGCAAATTATACAGAGCCAATTTTGCTGCAAGAAATGACACCATTGGTCAATCATAACACAATGTGAGCCTGTTTACCAAAAACACTATCTGTAACAAATCAGTGTGTAATCAACTCTCCACAATTAGATTCCTCTACAATTTCCGGTAGACTGTGTTTATTGTGTATTTGTTAAAAAAAGATTTTGTATACCGGGGCGGTACAGCGCTCGACTTGGACCTGGCTGGACATGGGTTCGAATTCCACCATCGGCCCACTAAAATGCGGGCCCACGTTTGGCTTCGCTAAAATGTCTACTGCCGAAAAATGAGCGTTTCCCGTTAAAACATTTAGAGTAGTAAACATAAAATTAAAAAAAAAAATATTTAAAAAAGAGAAAAATGATCAATAATATTTTTAATGTTTTGATAAGTCCGACCTTTTTATTTATTAATTTTCTTAAAAATCATGTTTGTTACTCTAAAAGTTTTACGAGAAACGCATCCTTCAGCAGTGGACATTTTAGTGGACCAGTGGTACGAAAAAGAAGAGGGCTGGAGCGCATTTTGGTTATGGCTTCCTCTTTAACGGGTGGATGCAAGCATACATCCAAGGTATTTAAAAAAGGTATCTTAAGATATACGTAAATCATATATAATACTTCGGCCAAGGGAGATAACCCTGACAAAAAATCAGGCTGCCTCGTCAATCTTTGCGAATAGTGGCCACATTACAATTATAAAAATAATGAAGAGGTAACGTAGTTAAATAAATGAATTTTTCATATACGTAATTTTCAAGGCCCCGTGCTCTTCAAAATGAAAATTTTCAAAATAACAATAACAACAACAACAACAACAGGATAAAGAATTTAATTTCTAATGTTCATAATTAAATATCTGAATCAATACAATTCTTCTATAAAATGCAAGTCATTAAAAGTATATCTATATCATATTGTGAAAAAGAACTCCGCCTAGTTTGGATTAGAAATTATTCAATCTAGCCAGTCCCAAACCTGAATAAAGAAGGAGGGTTTGAGCGCAAGGTTAACAACCTGGTCTCTGTAAAAATTTATACTGCTACAGAAACAATAAGAGGACGTCATTCCGGCAAGCAGCGGCAAAGAAGTAATCGCACGTATCTGGATGACAGAGTTACGCAAATGACAGGGTTGAGTGAAAGCCGAAAGGAACTCAATCTTCGATTTGCAGAATCTTCAATGCCAAAACTTTAACCAGTGTTGGGACATGGAATGTGCGCACACTTTTTCGTACTGGACAGTTAGAGCAAGTCCTTTGAGAAATGAAAAAGTAAAACTTAGATATTTTTGGTATTAGCGAAATGCGATGAAAAGGCCAAGGTCATTTCAAAAGTGGAGATACATCAGTTTTTTATATTGGACATAAAGAACATCATATTAATGGAGTTGGTATTATGTTGAGTAAAAATTCTGCTAAAGCTATAATTGGATGGAAACCTGTGAGCGACCGTATCATTTCAGCTAGATTCAACACCAGATTTGCAAAAGTAACAATTGTGCAACTCTATGCCCCTTACTGAGGCTACTGAGGAGAACTAAAAAGATATCTTCTATGATCAATTACAAAGTTTGTTGGATGATGTTCCAAAAAGAGACATTAAAATATTGATTGGTGATTTCAATACAAAACTGAACAAAGACAGATTTAGGTATTTCTCAAATGTTGGATCACATGGCTATGCTGATAGCATAAATGATAAAGGTTACAGGTTGTGTGTGTCTTATGGTATTAATTGGAACCATGGTAGATTAACAGATTTGAATTTTACAGATGATATTGGTCTACTCAGTGAAACTCCAGAAATGATGCAAAATATGACAACACGTCTCAGTGATATCAGTTCTCGTATTGGATTACGGATTAATTGTTCAAAGATAGAAGTGTTGTGCACCAAGTCAAACAATAATTTGGTCATCAAAATTAATGGACAAAATATTTATACTGTTGATTCCTTTATATACCTGGGAAGCATCATTGGTAATGACGGAAAAACCGAAATTAATGTTAAAGCCAGACTTGGATTGTCAATGTCAGTTTTCAATAAACTCAAATCAGTATGGTCATGTTCTTCCATTCACCTGAAGACAAAACTTAGTTTGTACGCATCAATAATCATTCCTATGGCAATATATGGGAGTGAAACGTGGAAACGAACGGACAAGATTGATAAGATGGTGGATGTTTTTCATCGCCGGTGTCTTAGAAGTATTTTAAAGATTACCTGGCGCGATCACATTTCAAATGATGAGATCATGAGAAGAACTAACTCTCGTTCACTCCATGACATCATTACAATTAGACGAAGAAAATTACTTAGTCAAATTCTAAGTTTACCGCCCGAAAGACTAGCAAAAACAGTTTTGGAATGGACAGTTGTAAATGGTAAAAGAAAGGTTGGCAGACCACTGAAAACTTTGCTAAGAACTATTCGGGAAGATTTATTTGAAATGAATGTTTCATGGGATGAAGCAAAACGTTTGGCAGAATGTTCAAACATATGGAAACACTTTGTTGTCTCATGTTCAATTTAAATTACGAGACTTTGTTGTTTTTGTTATTTTTTGCTGTAATTGTTGTCTTATTGCCCCGTGCTCATTTTTTAAGCAAAAGAGTTTTGTAATGTAATTGTGAAAAAGTAGGTAGACGATAAAACCAAACAAGGGAAAAAGTTGCGAAAATAGGAGCCAATAAGAGTTAGATAACCTTTTGTGTGAGTGTGTGTGTGTGTGTGATCACTGGTAAGTTAGAAAATTGGAAAAGTTTCAAAAAGTGACCAAATTTGCACGATGACGCAATACAAATCGTATAGTGCTATGTAAATACTGATTTTTCCAACTTATATACGTTTTCAAGGTCAAACAATTCCCCTTTTGATTGAAGAATGCACGGGAGGTTCTAAATCTACCGAAAAAGTAACGTTGATTATTTTTAAATCGATTTTTTATATACTGGTCATGTATTCGATTGACAAGAATAAGGTTGTTGCTAGTCCATTGAAATATGATATGAATTGAGGTCACTACATGTCTGAGACAACATAACTCAGACACATTCGGTTAAACAAATACTAGCACTACCGTCATCAACACAATTGAAAGCCACATGTTGAGCACCCTTGTGCGCTTATATGTACAGACTTACTTCATTATTTTTTAGATGTAGCAAATGCATAGGATGGGAGAGAGAAAGAAAGTTGCTGATTTGGTGAACAATGCTGACTAAGCAACAAATGGTTCATATGTGTGTTTCCTATTTCATCTTGTTAAAACAAATTATTATTATTATTATTATTACTAATATTAATATTATTATTTATTATTATTATTACTATATTATTATTATCATTATTTATTATTGCTTATTATTATTATTACTACTAATATTAATATTATTTATTATTATTGCTTTTTATTGTTATTATTATTATTATTATTATTACTTATTATTATTATTACTAATATTAATATTGTTTATTATTATTACTAATATTAGTATTATTTATTATTATTATTGCTGTTTATTATTTTTATTATTATTACTACTAATATTAATATTATTATTATTATTATTATTATTATTATTACTAATATTAATATTATTATTTATTATTATTATTACTAATATTATTATTATCATTATTTATTATTGCTTATTATTATTATTACTACTAATATTAATATTATTTATTATTATTGCTTTTTATTGTTATTATTATTATTATTATTATTACTTATTATTATTATTACTAATATTAATATTGTTTATTATTATTACTAATATTAGTATTATTTATTATTATTATTGCTGTTTATTATTTTTATTATTATTACTACTAATATTAATATTATTATTATTATTATCGATATATCGTGTGAAAATAATTTGTTAGTTAAGACATTCGTAAGCATATGTTCAAATCGCACTAAGGTCAATGTTCAATTGCAGAAGTCAAATGTTGTTTTCCGTCAAACTTTGAAGCAATGAAAAGTTTAAAAACAAAATAACCTTGACCTGGCTGTAAAACTTGTGATCTTATAAACGATTCTTTCTGTGTGTGTGTGTGTTATCACAGCAATCAATATGACTGTCCGATTGAACTCACACACACATACATACACAAAGAAACTGACACATTAAAATTTTAATTTAGTCCAAGTGTGATTAAAAGTTCACGACCATTTGTATCGGTGACATAAGGTGAGATGTTTAATCCGGTTACCCCAGACACACAGAATTATACTTTGTTGTTATTTTGGCCTCCAAAAAGTTTTTAATTGTTTGGGTTACAGATGTCTAACGTACAAATTGTAGTGACAATTAGGTGTCTCGTGATTGATAATTTGAGAAATTATGGCACATCAAATACAAGTACGTTCATGTGTGTGTGCCAATCTTGAGGCAACAGACATCGTGGGGGTGGGAGGAGAGGGGTGGGTGATTCATGCTGAGTAGGGGGGGTAGATACAAACAACATTGAACAAGTTTCACTTTTGGTTGGTAGACTATGTGGACATTCAGACATATTTAACGCCGCTGGTGGTAGCAATGGATCTGAACCCACTTGAGTATGGTGATTTGTGCTTATAAAATGTTTAACATATTCAACATATTTCAATCTTAGATTTATAAAATGCAATGCAATTAGTTCCATTTTCTTATAAAACGTCTCCTTTCATATTGTTCATGCAATATAAAACGAACAATGTATATATTTATTATTATTATTATTATTATTACTAGTAGTAGTAGTAGTAGTAGTAGTAGTAGTAGTAATATTGTCAGATTAGAAACTTTAGTAAAAGTACTTATGACAGCATCGGATACGCTAATGTATTTAATTAATCAGTTTTCGTAGCGTCGTTTTGGGAAAATTCAAACAACATTGTTCATGAACAATTGAAAGTAGTAACAATAGTCGATAATTAATACCAACTGTTGATTGTATTCAAAGCAATATTGTGTGGCACTTCTTTTTGACAGTTTATTCTTCTTTTATAAGGAGTCTCACTAAGTTTTCTTGACTTAGTTTTGTCGGAAGCGTCAATTGTTAGCCACATAGTCAAATTACCTTCTCTTTGATCGACCTCGTTTTCTTCTACCCTCTACTTCCATTGCTTTGTCACGTAGTTTCCTTTTCCATCTTCTTTCTTCAACAACTTTCCACTTTCTTTTGATAGTATCATTTTCTATTCTATGTCATCTAGATACTCCCAACTGCCGTCAAAGCATCTTCATTTCCACTAAAGATTGAGCAACGTTGAATACATAAATATTTGAATTGAACACCTCCTATCAAATCAATTGCTACTTTTGTAAATGGACCACTTTGAATTTGACAGTTCAACGATTGATTAAACAAATTGCTGTGATTATCTCTATCTGGACGAAGTCATATTGATTGTGTCACTGCATTGATTGTCTGAAAAGGTCAAGAAAAATACATGTTGTTACGTCAAAAATGAATGATTAGGTTGGAAGCAAGTCCAAGACATATTGGTCAAAATATTGAACTCGAGATTAGAGGTCTGAGAGGTCAAAGGATCAAAAATGAACAGCAAAAAATCTACGCCACAACTGTCTAATCGCTTCAGAACCAATTGGAGAATGCTGACCAGCAACAGCGACTTCTCATAAAAGAGCTGAAAAGCTATAAAAGATGAAAAAGTAATTAAATGTCTGAAATTTGAGCATACCTTGTCTAAACTTGAATAAGCTAATATGTCATTACAGATAGTCATCCAAGTGATGAACGGTAAATGTAGATTGGAGTTAAAATTGGAACCGGATAAAGATGAAGTCGACTTCCACTGTCAACACCAAATCCGAGCTTTGCTAACTGTCCTTTTGCTGAAAGATGGTGGACTGGCCTAGTGGTATAGCGCTCGACTTGGACCTGGTGGGCATTGGGGTTCGAATTTCACCACCGGTCCACTCAATGCGGGCCCATGTTCGGTTTCGCTAAAATGCCTCCTGCTGAAAGGTGTTTCCCGTCAAAACATTTAAAGTAGTAAAAATAAAATAAATAAATAATATATCAAAACATTCTAGCATTTGAAATTAACATAAATGAAGGAAATACTTTATTTGATTTGATCGAATGTACAGTCAAAAAAAAGATTTTCTCACGGTTTTATTATTATTATTATTATTATTATTTATTTATTTGCTTATTTATATAAACTTCAATACATCAATAGAGGTACATTCCGTGTATACATACATGCATACAAACATACATAATATATAATTAGTGCCATTAAACGAAAACAAAACAAAACAAAACAAAAATACAAAGTAAAAAAATTAAACAATGTAATCAATATATGTAATTATCAATCGACATAAGGTTATCATCAATGGATTTGTTTAGCCAGGATTTTGTTTGAAACAAAATTGTGCGTTAATTAGTAAACGCGAATTATCAATTTTAATATAATAATATATATTGTCGAAGGGCTACATATGTTATACATATTCCTTGAGATACCTTTTAAATACCTTGAATGTATGCTTGCACTCACCCGTCAAAGCTGTTATTCGTCTAGATCCCTGTGGTCACCTTGTTCTGGCTATACCATGACTATTGCTATCATTGGAAATTGAAACTTCATAGACATTACTCAAATCTTTACCATCATTAGCATCCTGGCTATTGGAACAGGTAAAATTAGATACGTTTAATGCAGGAATTACTTTAGGCGTTGCAGTTTCTAGGTAAGTAAAAGATCTCATGACCATATTTGTTGTACTGTACGAAGAGACTGCAACAACTTTCCCAATTTCGGTTTTCGCCCTTTTCACTCCCCCCCCCTATATGTTGTTTCACAAACGTGTGTGAGAAAATAGGCAAATTCAATTTCAATAGGCATGGAACCGTCGGAATAACAATGTAAACATTTTACAACCGTAAGGCTGCCAACATTAACCAGATTTAAATAATGAATTTGCATAATCTGTTTTAACCATCTATAAGTCAGTATCCAAGGTTTCAATTTGACATAAAGTGCCGGGATGGTCTAGCGGTACCGTACTCAACTTGGACCGCCGGCCCACTAGAATGTGGGCCCACGCGTTTGGCTTCGCTACAATATCCACTGCGCTGAAAGATGCGCGTTTCCCGCGTAAAACATTCAAATAAATCAATAAAATAAAAATACAACGTCGGTATGAAAGCTAAAAACTGTTCACTGGTAAGGATTTTAAACAAGGATGAGACAGCTGTACTATGCTCCTGGTTGACTCAAACCACATGGATTTATTATTCATTGACTATGACACATTCTAATATGTCACTCTTGAAAATTCTATAATCAATAGTTCCATATTTTAAAGTATCAATTTTTTTCACAATTCTCAATTGATTATTCTAGTTTTTGGTCCACGTTTGCAGCGGAATACATAAAAATATATATAAGTTTCACAATAAAAAATCATTACTATGTGAACATTGACGTGTATGTATGTACAAGCACTCTAGAAAATGTATGCACAATAGCACAAATCAATAATGTGCTTTCGTTTGTGTGCTTGCACAAATTATACAAATGAGGTGAGAACATTGATTGAATTTTGTATATCTAATTTCAAATATGTTTTTATTTGGTTTGCATTTCTCTCTCATATTAAACACGTTTTTTTGTTTCAATGTTATCAATAACATGCGCGCATACACACACACACACACATACTGGATACATTGAAATTGTTTTATTTTGTACATCAGTAGGTCAATGTTTGGTATATGGTAGATTCTAAAGAATTGAGTAATTGAGTAATTGAGTAATTTTCAATGATGGTGACTGTTTCTTTTTTGCGCGGTGCCAATAGACATCTGGACTAATAACAGCAGGGACCGAGTGCACAGCAGTATAAATGGGCACTCACTGGATTACTGTTTAGTGAATGAGTGCTAATATACACCCACGATTCTTAAAAAGTACCTCAAGGTATCTATTAACCATATGTAGCCGGTTGCGATTGTGAATCGGTCAACCGGCGTCAACTCTAAACAAGATCGTCTTGACGTCGTCACAAAAAAGCGGTTTTCCAGCTAAGAAACTCCGTTGCTGGCGAAACAACAAGAGGACATCATTTCATTAAACAACGATATAAAGTAGACAAAAGCTCAATTTCTGATATATAGGAACAATGCCAAAAATTGAATGTACATTCAAAAGGAAATATTTGGTACCATGTGTTTTATAAAACGAAAAGGTTTTGAAATAATAATAATAATAATAATAATAATAATAATAATAATAATAATAATAATAATAATAATAAATGATAATAATAACAAATAAACGCATAGAGATGCTAATGATCTTGAGGATTTGAGTAACGTTTATGAAGTCTCAATTTCCAATAATTGTGATATTCCTGACTGTTCGTCCTCCATGTGGTGCATCCAGGACTAGGTTTCTTCAGGGATCTCGACTAACAACAGCAGAAACCGAGTGCTTATCGGTATAACTGGGTGGGTGCAAGCATACATCCAGTGTTGGTAAAGATGTTACAATTGTTTCACGGATTAAAACCATTATATCCATGTGCCCGGGTGGTCTAGCGGTACATCGCTCAAATTAGATTTCGGTGGGCATCGGGGTTCGAATCCCGCCACCGGTCCACTAAAATGCGAGCCCACATTCGGCTTCACTAAACAATGTCCACTACTGAAAAGCATGTTTCTTGTAGAACATTTAAAGTAATAAACATGTGCCCGGGCGGTCTAGCGGTACAGCGCTCAAATTCGGACCTCGGTGGACATCGGGGTTCGAATCCCATCGCCGGCACTAAAATGCGCTAAAATGTCTACTGCTGAAAAATGTTTGTCGTGCAAACATTCAAAGTAGCAAACATATAATAAAATAAATAAAAACAAACACATTTTCTATTTGCCCTACACAGCTAAACCCTTCAAATAAAATGTAGTTATCTGACAATATCTACAATAGCAACCACATAATGTTGCAAAAAGTTCTAATTTTTATTAAGCAAGATGCAATGTGATATATTATAAACAAAATGTGTTTATAATTTTATGATAAAAATATTAATTTAAAAAAATTTATTAATAAGAAAGGTGATTGTTGTCGATTGAATGGGTGGCAAGAAACATTTTTAACCAACTGGTTTATGATAAAGAGTTTAACAAAATTGTCGTCGACATCACCGTCAACAGAATCGTCGTCGACGTAAAATAGAGCGTTGAACATTTAGGAAAAGCACTACAAAGTACCTAATAGTAAATGCGTGGTTTGGTTCAGTCTCATCTAACCTTATTTTGATAGATAATTTCTTAATGCATGGATATACTTATATATGTTTCACTATATACTAAAAAATAAATTTTGTTAAAGTTAATATTGTTGAAAATTAATGACCTTCAAAATTTTGAGTAATGCTTAAAAGGTTTCAATTTCCGGTGATAGTGATATTCCTGATTGTCACCTCTATATGGCGCATTCAGGGCCAAGTGCTTCCATGCACAGCAGAGACTGAGTGCTTAATGGTATAAATGGATTTCCATTTACATATAGTCGTGGGATTAAGGGAGATAACCTTGACAAAAAATCGGGCGGCCCTGTCAACTTTTGCGAATAGTTGTGCCATCACAAGGATGTCGTTATTCTCCTACGTTTGTCACGCTTATCAAGCCACCGGATTCGATATGCCGTATAAATAAAGTAGTGACCACGTCACCAACCGGATTGAAAGAATGAATAAAATGTTGATACTGTAGAGAGTGAAAACGTTTAAAAAATATCTTTTTTCACTTTGTTTCGTGTACTGTTTAAATCAAACATTTTAAGTGCCAGAATGGTCTGGTAGTAGAGTGTTCAACTCAAGTCTGACGGGGTGGTCTAGCGGTACAGCGCTCGAATTCGGACCTCGGTGGGCATGGGTTCGAATCCCATCACCGGCACTAAAATGCGGGCCCACGTTCGGCTTCGCTAAAATGTCCACTGCTGAAAGATGTTTCTCGTAAAACATTTAAAGTTGCAAACATAAAATTAAAAAAAAAAATTAAAATTAAAAAATATGAGTTCGATCGTCACCATCGGTATCAAATGGCTTCGCTAAAAAATGCGTTTGAAGTCGCAAAAATAAAATTAAAAAATATTTTTTTAATACAACGTGGGACTTTGTTTTTTAAACCAATTGTGACTCTTTCATATTTTAATTTAAAAGCAGTCTCACAGTATGAAATAAAAACACTACTGCATAAAATAATTTGCATAGTTTGCAATATGGTGATTATTTTAAATTTTCTACTAAATCAATACGACATTTATCAAATACCAGTCTTTCTTTCATTTATTGGATCAGAAATGATTCGATCTAACCAGTCGCAAGCCTGGATAAAGAAGGAGGGTTTAAGCGTAAGGTTAGAAACCTGGCTTCTGTAAAAAAATATTTTGCAATCTCACGTTCCGTAACTTTGGCTTGTCCAAATGCCGATTGGAAGAAAAGGAAAGGTGATCAAAAACGTACTTGGATGGACGTTGTTCGGGACGATCTTCACTCTATTTTGGCCGAGACTTTATCTTGGAAACAATGGCAAAGTCGCTGGACTGACATATCTGTGCTCGCCTCCAAAAACCGTGAACAATGGAGGGGAATTATTCGTGATGCTTTGTTGTTGTTGAAACAATACAAGAGGACGCCATTCCGGTAAAGAACGGCAAAGAAGTGATTGCACGTATCTGGATGACAGAGTTACACAGATGACAGGGTTGAGTGAAAGCCAAAAGGAAGCTCAATCTTTGATTTGCAGAATCTTCATTAACAACGAGACTTTGTTGTTGTTGTTTTTGCTGTAATTGTTGTCTTATTGCGCCATGCTTATTTTTGAAGTAAAAGGGTTTTGTTTAATAATATATATATAATTGGAATGATGTGCAGGAAATTTGGGATTTGTTCAATAATCACATCACTCTATACCTTATCTCTTATTGTTACTGTAATAAAAACGGATAATCTTTAGGCGATTGAAAAGCATTTTAAAGAAGTACTAAATCAACCCATGCCAAATACCTTTATAGATTTTGATAATAATAATGATATAAATGTGACTCAAAATCCGGAAATATGCATTGATGACATTTCTGTAACTGAAGTGATTTATGCAATTCAAAGGTTGAAAAACAATAAGGCAGCAGGACTTGACGAGATAACTACAGAGGTACTCAAACATGGAGGTGATGATGTAGCAAGTGAACTTGCTTATTTATTTAATATTATATGGCATAATGGACAAGTTTCAAATGATTGGCGCCAAGGAGTAATTATTACTCTTCTCAAAAAAGGAAGTCTAAACGATTGCAATAATTGGGGCCGAATAACCTTATTGTCTGTTCCTGGTAAAGTGTTTTGCAAAGTAATTTTAAATCGTTTAAGTAATACGGTAGATAAACACCTTTGAGAACAACAAGCAGGTTTTCGGAAAGGAAGAAGCTGTATTGAACAAATACTGACCCTTTGTAACATTATTGAGCAAAGTCAAGAATTTCAGCAATTACACACAATTAATTTTATTGATTTTATGAAAGCTTTTGACAGTGTTCATCGATAATCTTTGTGGAAAATCGTTAAGTTTTACGGAATACCGTTGAAATATGTGAATATTATGCTATACCAAAATTCAAGTTGCTGCGTTCGAACAAAAAGTGGTCATACTGCTATGTTTAAAACTGTCACGGGAGTACATCTAGGATGCATTTTGTCACCGTTTTTGTTTCTTCTGGTAATTGATTTTATTATGACTCGATCCACGAATAATGTGTCTTATGGTATCAAATGGAACCATGGTAGATTAACAGATTTGAATTTTACAGATGATATTGGTCTACTCAGTGAAACTCCAGAAATGATGCAAAATATGACAACACGTCTCAGTGATATCAGTTCTCGTATTGGATTACGGATTAATTGTTCAAAAATAGAAGTGTTGTGCACCAAGTCAAACAATAATTTGGTCATCAAAATTAATGGACAAAATATTTATACTGTTGATTCCTTTATATACCTGGGAAGCATCATTGGTAAAGACGGAAAAACCAAAATTGATGTTAAAGCCAGATATGGAAAGTCAATGTCAGTTTTCAATAAACTCAAATCAATATGATCATGTTCTTCCATTCACATGAAGACAAAACTTTGTTTGTACGCATCAATAATCATTCCTACGGTAATATATGGGAGTGAAACGTGGAAACAAACGGACAAAATTGATAAGATGGTGGATGTTTTTCATCGCCGGTGTCTTAGAAGTATTTTAAAGATTACCTGGCGCGATCACATTTCAAATGATGAGATCATGAGAAGAACTAACTCTCGTTCACTCCATGACATCATTGCAATTAGACGAAGAAAATTACTTGGTCAAATTCTAAGTTTACCGCCCGAAAGACTAGCAAAAACAGTTTTGGAATGGACAGTTGTAAATGGTAAAAGAAAGGTTGGCAGACCACTGAAAACTTGGCTGAGAACTATTCGGGAAGATTTATTTGAAATGAATGTTTCATGGGATGAAGCAAAACGTTTGGCAGAATGTTCAAACATATGGAAACACTTTGTTGTCTCATGTTCAATTTAAATACGAGACTTTGTTGTTTTTGTTATTTTTTGCTGTAATTGTTGTCTTATTGCCCCATGCTCATTTTTTTTAAGCAAAAGGGTTTTGTAATAATAATATTATAATAATACTGTTTGCTTCAATTTTAACAACTAATTGTACTTTTATCAATCATATCTATCCTGGATTGTGAAAAATTAGGTTATTATAATTATTTCAAGTTGTACAATAATTATTCTAATAAACAAAAAACGTTTTTAACAATATGTATAATTATATAGCACAATTTTAACTTTTTTTAATTTTTTCCTATTTACAGAAATGTTGATTTTCAACTTATTTTTAGAAAAAATAGAAAAGTTCATTTTAAGTAAGAAAATACTATTTATACTATATTTGGTTGCATCATTTTACAGAAAAATTGAAGTTAGAAAATATTTTAATAATTATATTATGAGGTATATACAGCATTTATGTTGGGTTTATTAGATATAAAGTTGTGGATACATATCAATTATTATTAATTTTGATTCTTAATATTTATTCAATAAAAAAGAAGTGGATTAAAATTGCAATTATATTCGTCAACCTGGATACTGTTTGTGTGGTGTTGAAACAGGGAAAGGATAATTGTCTAAACTGTTTGGGTAAAACTCCGCCTAGTTTGGATTAGAAATGATTCGATCTAGCCAGTCCCAAACCTGGATAAAGGACTCCTCCTTTATCCGTAAGATTAGAAACCTGGCTTCTGTAAAAAATTAATTTTGCTACGGAAACATTACAAGAGAACGCCATTCCGGCAAATAACGGCAAATAAGTGATTGCACGTATCTGGATGACAGAGTTACACAGATGACAGGGTTGAGTGAAAGTCGAAAGGAAGCTCAATCTTTGATTTGCAGAATCTGCAATGCCAAAACTGAAACCAGTGTTGGAACATGGAATGTGCGCACACTTTTTCGTACTGGACAGTTAGATCAAGTCCCTCAAGAAATGAAAAAGTACAACTAGGATATTTTAGATATTAGCTAAATGCGATGGAAAGGCCAAGGTCATTTCAAGAGTAGAGATACATCAATTTTTGTTGTTGACGCTAAACAGTCATTGTGGAATGAGTGTTGGTAACACTTTTTTCGCTCACAAAAATATATACAAGACAACGTGGGTTTCTCCCGACAGAAAAACAGCAAACGGGATTGACTACATTTGATCTAGCTAGTTCCAAGTCTGGATAAAGGAGGATGGTTTGAGCACAAGGTTAGCAACCTGGCCTCTGTAAAAAATTTATACTGCTACGGAAACAATACAAGAGGACGCCATTCCGGCAAACAACGGCAAAGAAATAATCGCACGTATCTGGACGACAGAGTTACACAGATGACAGGGTTGAGTGAAAGCCGAAAGGAAGCTCAATCTTCGATTTGCAAAACCTTTAATACTAACGGGACTTTGTTGTTGTTGTTTTGCTATAATTGTTGTCTTATTGCCCCATGCTTATTTTTAAAGCAAAATATACATGTGTATGTTTGGATAAATCCAGTCATGTAAACTACTTTTGTTGATTTTTAAACAGAACTTTGGTTAGGTTACTTAGAACCGACTGTGCCATTCATTTGTGTGGTGGCAGAATAAAGAAGGGGCTACGTTTGTGCTCAGTCCTTTCAGCATTGCCTTCTTGACAATCTTGGACAATCCAACATTATTGCACTCCTGTCATTGTATACGTTGGACCATCTAATGATTCAGTTGGTTTTACGTGAAACCAGTTTGACTAAAGTAGCCGTATTAAAGATTGTGTTTAATAACCCAGTAATCTAATTGTATAATAATTGGTTAAGACAGCCAAGTTAGAAGAATTTTAGGCCTGGGTGAGCACGAGTTCGATCTCCACCGTTGTCACCAAGTGCGAGTGCTTGCTAAAAATATACACGTGCTGAAAAATGTCAATAAATTTAAATCAGTAATACGTCAATCTGACGAAATTATTTTGAATTACACAAATGATTGAAAACGTCATTAATATACAAAGGGAGTTGAATGTTTTCAAACAAGGACATTTGCATATTCATGTGATTTTGTGCACGCGTGCGTGTGTATATTATTTTAGATCACGTGACACCGATAAACCAATAGCTATATTTCAATCCTTTCATGCATATCACACGACTGTATGGAGAAATAGTCTTGTTTACAAAATGTATAGTTCACGTGACCAAAACATACAGACATATAGAATGTGTTATTGGTTGGTTTTACGGCGACCTTGAGGTACAACAAAATCCACCAATGGCTGGTTATTTCGTCGATTTTGGTGACAGAAATGTATACTATCACTGGAACCGAAAACTTTAACCAACATCTTTCAAAAACTTAAACAAAATTAGGTATTTTCGCTTTTATCAAATTATTATGCTGAAAGCTACTTCTACTGAAGTATCTAAGCTAATAACCATAATAATAATAATAAATACCATTATCGTCATCATACTGAATATTCAACTTTTTAACATATTGCGCAAAAAGCTAACGGTTACAAAATCTAGATTTGTGCATCGGAGTAGTACCAGTCTATGGACCCTCGTCAAACCAAATGCTGAAAAATGCTTTCAGTGAAACATTCAACACGGTAGATCGACAAATAAGTAGTAATAGTTAATTTTTTACATATTTTAACAAAAGTCACAGGAGTTTATATAAATTGGCTACAAATAAGTCATTTCACATGAAGAATTGTATTAAATTTCAACTTTAACACAAAACTACTGTTTATGGGGCAAGTAGTAGTCAATTTTTAAAAATTGAACATATTCAAATTACAAAAAAAAATCGTTCAACAAAGTTTTTATTTATTGATGTTTTTCTTTTAATATTCAAGCAAACAAAACAACAAGTAGCAGTGACAAAAATAGTAATTTAAAAATAATGCAGACAAAATAATAATCTGTAAATTTTCAATCAATGAAAAAACAACAAACAAATGTCTGATATATCTTTGTCCAGTTGGTATAGAGAAAAAGTTATAGTTCCATTGAGAACATGAACAAATGAATCGTTATTGTGTAATAAAGTAAATCATCATTTTAAAGTTTTTATTGAATAGATGACAAATTGTGTGTATGTGCATGTGTGCAACAAAACAACAAAATATACGTATTGTTTGTTGAAGCATAAGATTACAATTGACCCAGTGTGAAGATGGTCACACAATTGCGCACACAATATTGACTGGAATAAATCAATAACACATTCTGTAGCGTAACAGCGATACAATTCACACTAATGGATTATAATATTGATAATAATAATAACATAGTAATTGTTTAAATGGATGAATGAATGGCAAGTGATGAAGAGATGATTATAAGGTGTTTCTTTTGCTTTACAATGTACTTTTCACACCGGGTCTGACTTCATCCATTTAGGCATGGCTACATATGTTAACTCAAGGTCATCTAAAACCGAAACAGTACATGTACAGTCACGTCATCACAATGAAAATTAACAAATGAATAAATTCGCTTTTATGAACTCACTGAGTACCCAACTTCATGTACGGACAGGACTAGTATTTGAATATTACGAATACAAGCACAATAGATTGATAAGTGTTGGGTAGACATTGTAATGAAGTTCGTTTGAACAGACAAAAACTGACGACGTAACGTATGTTGATATTAAAACAATTTAACAAATGGATCCAGACGCACGAGAAAATCTCGGACACCACTAGCCATGGTGATACGTTTGGAACAAGTTTCTTTGTTTAGAAAATGCATATATATATTGTAATAAAGGGACACAGTGAGAGAGAGAAAATAGCAGTACTGTGTGGGTTGGTAACGTCGCAATGTGTCTGTCTGATAGAAAATGCATTGATTGGTTTATTTAGAGGGATAGGAAATGTAGACTATTTATTGATTGGAGTGTGGGCGGATCTAGGTTTAAATTATTAGTTAGCACGATGATATACCCCCCGAAAGACAAACCAATGATGCGTTTGATGGAAAGACCTTTGTAAACAATGCATTTAACAGTTAGGCTTTGTTTTCAGACAGTATATATAGTACCTTTTCGTATCAAGCTATGGTTGGTACAATTTGTACTTTGAAGAAAAGACTGAAAACCATATTCTTGCATTCCTATATGGAAATGAAAAATGGAGGCGAATCGATAAGATGGTAAATGCTTTTGACATTGTTCCAATTAGATGTTTACCGTTTGAAAGATCAGAAAAAGCGG
This sequence comes from Cardicola forsteri, assembly GCA_025895645.1. NCBI lineage: Eukaryota > Metazoa > Platyhelminthes > Trematoda > Strigeidida > Aporocotylidae > Cardicola > Cardicola forsteri. Next base: position 181,647 of record JAKXYG010001114.1, on the reverse strand, counting down.
TGACATAATTGAAAATAGTAGAAGAAAGACTTTCGAAAATATAACGATAAACTATTCGAAAAGATATGAATGAAACAATGTCACGTGCTTTAAAAAAGTCCAATCACGTGGAATAATTTTGTTCTACATGCTCTCCAGTGCAAGAATGTTTTGTAAATAATCTTTTCATGTCGGTTGCTTAAATACTTTGATAAATGTAGTATATTACCAATATTGTAAAAAGATTGGAGTAGATAGGCTATTGACGTTTATTTTATTTTTACTACTTGAAATGTTTTGACGGAAAACGCATTTTTAAGCCATGAACATTTGAGCGAAGCCGAACGTGCGCCCGCATTTAGTGTCGATTCCCATGCTTACTCTGGTTTGAGTCGCTGTACCCATATGAGACCAACCCGGCACATTACCATTATTTTTTGCTTGTAACGACTCTACTCAAAACGTCTTTTAATTTATCTGTAATAAAAGTGTGTCAAAATTGTACTTGTTACACTCCAGTGGGCGACAATTCGAGATTCATTGCCAATGCTACATCACTTTTGTCTGGTTGTCTTCATTGAAACAGAAAAAGCAATTGGAAACTACTTTTAACAATGTATTGTTAATGACTATATATATATATATATATATATATATATATATATATATATATATATAACAAAATTTTGTTTTTTTAGTCAACTAAGTTAATCAACTTTAGATCAAACAAAATAATGAGCGTTTTTCCATCACCCAACTTCCAATCGATACAGACGACCAATTACATTCGATATATACAATAATATAAAAACTATGGTAACCAAACGTAATGCAAATCATATTTACATTTAGAAACATTAACTGTTTCATTTTGTTAGATAAAAAAATGAATTACGTTATTATTGTTACCATTATTATTATTGTTATTGTTATTATTATTATTAATATTATTATTATTATTCTTACTATTATTATTATTATTGTTATTATTATTATTGTTATTATTATTGTTATTATTATTGTTATTATTATTATTACTATTATTACTATTATTATTATTATTATTATTATTATTATTATTATTATTATTATTGTTATTATTATTATTGTTATTATTATTGTTATTATTATTATTACTATTATTACTATTATTATTATTATTATTATTATTATCAATAATATCATTATTATTATTACCATTATTATTATTATTATTGATATCATTATTATTATTATTATTATTATTATTATTATATCATTATTATTATTATTACCATTACCATTACTATTATTAATAATAATAATAATAATAATATTATTATTATTATTACTATTATCATTATCATTATTATCATTATTATTATTATTATTATTATTATTGTTATTATTATTATTGTTATTATTATTATTACTATTATTACTATTATTATTATTATTATTAATATCATCATCATTATTATTATTATCATTATTATTTTTACTATTACTATTATTATTATTATTATTATTATTAATAATATCATTATTATTATTATTATTATTATTATTATTATTTTATTATTATTATTATTATTATTATTATTATTATTATTATTATTATTATTATTATTATTATTATTATTATTATTATTATTATTATTATTATTATTATTATTATTATTATTATTATTATTATTATTATTATTAATATTATCATTATCATTATTATGATTATGATTATTATTATTATTGTTATTATTATTATTATTACTATTATTACTGTTATTATTATTATTATTATTATTATTATTATTATTATTATTATTATTATCATTATTATTATTATTATCATTATCATTATTATTATTATCATTATATTATTATTATTATTATTATTATTATTATTATTATTATTATTATTATTATTATTATTATTATTATTATTATTATTATTGTTTACATTTGTCAAAATAAAACTTTCAAATGACTTGTTTCAACTTTTTACCAATATTATGTTTATTTATTCCTGTCATTAATTATTCATTTATTTAAAGGGCGATTAAACGCACTGGTAGATGGTAGTCAGCATCTGAAACTCAAATCCTCGTCTAGTAGTATCTGGTTACTGCGTTACTTTATCATGAGAATATTTTGAATATAATAAGTCAATAGGTATGGTATTTTACTACTGTTTCTTATTTAGACTTGGGAATCACATGAATCACATGTTCTATCTTTTAAAAAGCTGGATACGATACTAAAATTTAATTTTTATTAAAGTACAATTTAACAAGTAAACCGACATTTGTGCCGGAGTGGTCTAGTAGTACAGCGCATAGGCACAGGTTTGAGTATCACTTCGTTTGGCTTCGTTAAATGTCCACATACTAAAAATTGTTTTCAAGTAGTCAAACAATCAAATGAAATAAATAAATAAAATTGGGTACATATAGTGTGCTTGTGTTTCAATATGCCTTGAGTGTATGCTTGCTCTCATCTGCTATAATTGAACATATCACCTCTAATCTATGCTAGTCTGAATCCATCATCATTATCAAAACGAATTTAATCGAAGAGTGTTTGTTGATTTTTAAGTAATCAATTGGGACAAACATTTTTAATTTTGATTTGTTTGAAAAATCACGTTCTGTTCATAACGTCCTGTCGAAGTGCTAATTTTAGGATTAAATAATGTGCATTACGTTTTGCACGTGTTTTTATTTCAATTTACATGATTGATTATTTGTTTAATTGGATGCATTGTGTTTACGCTTAAATTCGAAATAGTCCTTATTTTAGGAATGTTAATGATTTATGAGGATTTGAGTCATGCTTATAAAGTTTCAATTTCCAATGATGGCGATATATCTGGCTGATCCTCCTCCACGTGGTGCATCTTGGATTCGGTATCAACAGATATCTAGACTAATAACAGCAGGGACCGAGTGCATAGCGGTATAACTGGACTTTCACTGGATTCCCGTTCAGTGAATGGGTGCTAGTATACATCCAAGATGCTTAAAATATATCTCAAGGCGTCCACCCTAAAGAAAATCGCCTTGTCAACTCTTGTGACCACTGGCGTCGTCACAAGGAAGCGGTCTTTCATCCAAGAATCTTCAATTATTCCTCCAAGTTCAATTTGCATCCAACAACCTTTTTGTATAGGAATTCGAAAAGCTTTTCAAATTTGGAATTAATGAAGAGGTGGCATTGCCACTAACTTGTGTTATGTATGTCCCTATTTTAACGCTGATTTATCTGGTAATTGTTTCTATACATTTTATATAATTAGGTACCCAAGTGATCTAGTGGTGGAGTGTTGGATAATTACGGGTTCGATTGCTAATGATGACACTAAATGCGGGCTTTGTTAAATGCCCACTTAGCGAGGACGTGTTTTTTGTAAAATGTTTAAATAGTAACAACCAAATGAAGAAAATGATTAAAAAAAATAGTAACAACCAAATGAAGAAAATGATAAATAAAAATTTTAGGGTTGAGTTGTTTGGCACAAAGTTACTTTTAGTGACAAAATTTTGTGGCGTTTTAAATTTTAAGTCAGGATGAGAGAGGAGGATAGCTAGAGATGAAGGTTGGTAGTCTGCCATCTTTGAACAATCATTACTGATAAATAAAAACAAAAGGACGCCATTTTATAAAAATATGGGACCAAACTGAAAGCATGATTTCGATGACGGGGTTGAGTGAAAATTCAAAGGAAGCCCAATCTTCAATATGTAGAATGTTCAATGCCAGCATTTTTAAAGTATATTTATACGAAACGATTTTGTTGCTCTGAGCTCTTCAGAACGAAAGGAAGTTTTTAATAACAAATAATAATAATAACAACAATAATAATAATAATAATAGTACGTAGGCTCGGCCATAGATTACAAAAGATCCAGTTCTTCAGAGATTCGGCGTCGTATTCGCCTCTCTGCTGCAGACTTTGGGCGTCTAAGTAAACCTTCATGGAACAAAAGTAGTATTTCTATTAAAACCAAAATTAAAATATATAGTGCGTTCCATTCTACTTTTTGCATGCGAAACTTGAATTCTCACCCAAGTGGATACACAAAATCTTGTTCATTTTGAGCAAAGCTGTTTAAGATCCATGTGGTTTCGCTCGTTGTCCTCTATTGAACGCACTCGTTCAATAACTAGTAAAATATTTCAACCATTCCCA
>JAKXYG010001114.1:165000-172500 GCA_025895645.1 Cardicola forsteri | reverse complement strand
TAAGTATGGGTGGTACGTGCCTTAGTGTAGTTAGCGCACAGAAACTCCAAGTTGTTCTTTAGAAAACGCTTATAAACATTTTTCAGACAAGTAAAGTAATATTTTAAGCTAATTTAAATAGTCACGTATGCTAGTCTAGAGAAGGTGTTAAGAAATGTCATAATGGTTAAAAAATTGGAAATAAAAGCACAAATAGTAAAAAATTATTGATTGTACAATTTTACAAAACATAGTTCTGATAAACACATTATACAAGAAAGAAACGAGCTAACTAGTTACCGATCTAAGCAGTAAAAGACAATGCTAGATTAATTTTCTGATTTAAAAAAAAATTACTTAAAGTTGGTATAAGATTGCAAACTTATACTTTGGGATAAATTTGCTACACATCACTCGTTTGTGCTAATAGAAATAAGTTTTAAAAATAAACAAAAGAGAAAAAAAGAAAAGTGAGTGAATAAAATAGGATAGTAGAAATTGAAAAAAGGCTAATTTTAAATGTCAGTTTAAGAGTGAGGTTATACAGAAATGACAGTTCTTTAAAAAAACAGAATTGGTGGACAGTGAATAACGGAGTGGTTGTCAAGGCGGCTAAAAAAGTGTCAGGATTAACATTAGAAAAAAAACACCAATAGATAAATAATTTTGGTGATAAAAAGTTGAAGTTTAACAAGTTGTAAAAAATAAGAAAATTGAAAAGAAGAAATGGGATACATCTTGAATAAAAACTGAGAAATAAAAATTTTAACAAGTATAAATAATAATTAAGAAAGCGGTAGCAATGAGAAAGGTAAATTTGTGGAATTAATTACATATATTAAGAACAAGAGACACCGGGAAGGGGAAAAAGGAGGGTATTTGTAAAGTCAAAATAAAACCTTAAAAGAATAAATAATTAATAAAAAAAGATATCATTGACAAAAAAATTAATTAAGAAACGATAAAAGTATATTTTAAAACTTTGTTAAATAAAGAAAATTTTCGTCTAGTGGCTAAAAATGGTACATCTGATAAAATTGTATTAAAAGACATTGTAGAAAAAAATAATTAAACGGATAAAAAAAGAATGGACTATAATATTAACAGACTAACTAATTTGTTAAATTAAAATGAAATAAAAAAAACTTGCATAACAAGTAGAAGGTATTAAAGGACCGAGCTTTAAAAATTGGCAGAAAATAGAGAATATACATACACATGATGGAGAAAACTGTTGACAAAATCAAAACAGAAATTCAATAATTGTCAAAAGTACAATGGCTTAAATGTTTGATTTATTACCGACAGAGAATAAAAATTTAGAAGTGAAAATAGCATAAAAATATAAGCAAAATGACATAGCTAAAAACTTAAGGTATTCCTGTATAATAAAATGTTGACAACAGAGATAAAACGTAAGATTTTTAAGACCCCTTTTTGAGACTTGCCATGATTTACGGATCCAAAACGTCAAGTATAAAAAAGTAAAAAAATAAACTAAAATTAGTAAATATAAAGATGCTTTAATAATCCTTGGAATTGTTTATATTAAAAGAAAGTTAAAAGTTACTAGAGCTTATAAAAAAGGTTCATAAAGAAAATTGAAGTAGTACGGCTATATTCTATCAAAGGAAGAGAACTAGGTAACAACGTCAATCTTGGAAATGGAAGTAGAAGAAGAAAAGCATGTTCAATAAAAAAATGGATAGATTGTATAAAAGCAGATATAAAAAAAATAGATCAATTGAACCAAATAAAAACAACTAATCAGAAACAGTTATCTTGCATGAAAAAGTAATGTAAAGTATTAAATTTACTTTATTTAAACATTATTTATTTAGCAAACATTTAAAGTGCTAATTAATGCATATTGTTTAACGAATTCTAAAATGAAATTTGGTAGCTACTCAATTGTGACAATTACAATTTTTATTGCAAAATTGAAAGAAAGAAGATAACAAGCATTACTATTTGTTATTATTTTTATAGACATTAATTTAATAATGCTACGACGTTGTGATGTAACAAATTAAGATTCCATAGCATTTATTTGGAAATCTTTTTATAACCTTACACACTACAGTCATAACATGCTATTATTATTTTTATGACTGCTGCTTTCTAGTTTTACTTTAATTAAAAAATTATAAAAATTAGTTGTTTCGTTTTTTATTTTAAAAAGGGTTTGTTTTATTATTTATATTATTCTTCAAAATAAAAATTGTTATAACAAAAAGTTCGTGAAATACATCTATATTATTATCAAATTATGACTAATTATTAATAAATATTTACAAATTATTTTAATAATTAAAATAGTATTTTAATCAAATAATGTAATTTTTATTTACTGTTATATTATAAACATTTTGTTTTTTATTTTAATGTTTTTCAGTTATTTTGGATAATTACGAATACAGTATGCAACGTATGTCATTCCAATTAATTAAAAAAAATTTGTTTGTAAAATAAATTAATGTACATTTTTCAAATAACAATTTTTTACACATTATAAAGAGTTGATTGATGCGCTACATTTTTTAATAAATATATAACCTTGATACATACGCTGGTAATGCGATGCCTAAACTTTAACTTTTTCTAGTTAAAATTTATTAAATATTAAAATATGTAATTTATTTACAAAAATAATTATTAAAAAATATCTTTTAATTATATGTTTCTTTTATTTTTTAAAATAATAATTTTAAAAATAAAATAATTGCTTATACATATATTTACAAATTGGCACTGTATTTTAAAATAGTCAATAATTAATTTATTTAAAAAATATTTTAATATAATGAATTTTAAAACAAGTTTTTTCTAAAAAAAATATAAAATTATTTTTAATAAGTTAAGCACAAGGCCGGTTTTTATTTTCCGTTTCAAAATTTGTAATTTTGATAAGAAGGCTTCTTATTTCCGCGCACTTATTATTATTATTTTGTGCATATGTTTTGTCATTTTCCGATGTTTTTGAAAATGTAGCGCAGCCGTTCGAGGGTCCGCCAAACAGCTCAGCGTCGTTATTTGGTTTCCCATGATTATGAATTAGTTCAAAGTTTTTATAAGAGGGGCACAAAGACTAAAACAATTGCCAAATGCATGAAAATGGATGTTTCAACTGTGGATAACATTTTGAGCAATAGAACAAGCCCAATATAATCTACAGTTGGTAGAAAACGTACAACAAGCAAACAAGATCATTTATTTTTAATTATACAGTTTAAAAAAAGAACAATAAACGTAAAATTAATAAAAAATTAATACTTAAAAAATTTTTTTTATTCAATTGTAAGAAGGAGGATGAATTTTGAAGGCTTCATTTATAAAGCGGCTGTTAAGAAACCTCCACTTAGTCGTGCCCATAGATTACAACGAGTAGAGTTTGCCAAAAAGTATAGACATTATCCATCGTCATTTTGGAGATCAATATACTTCACAGATGAGTGTACAATATTCTACAAACCATGGAGTAAACATTCAAAGGTTATTTATAATCCAAATTTCTTATTCAACCACACTTGTACTGCTATAAAAGTTGCACATCCTTTATGTGTCAAAGGATATTTTGCAATTAAGTACAATCAGTCTTCAAAATGGATACGTACTAGTGGCAATTTAAACAGCGCTGAATTTGTACAAATATTTACAGAATTGTTCTATAGTGAGCTGTTTAGAAATGCTGCAGGACACTTAACAATTATCTAAGACAATGCCCCTGTGCGTACTTTAAAAGTGGTAATGTGTATTTTAATATGACTTACAATTTGCTATACGGTTTCTTATTTAGACTACAAAAGCTTTGAAAAGAAAAAGCTTACTTTTATTCAACTTCTTCCATACAGTCCAGACCCCAATGTAATTGAAAAACTTTTAAAACGTGAAGTGAACCGCATGGAAACTGACGTATCATTGAAAGCAAAAATTAATTGTGTAAAAAATTGCATTTCGAAGGACTATCATGGTACGTTAATAGATTTCTATTCAAAGCGGCTGGCAGGAATTGAACAAAAACGTGGATATCACTTAAATTACTGACATTATTAAAGTTGTTACCTTTATTTTGTATATTTATGTATTTTAGTAGATAAAACTATTTTTAAAACCAATTATCTGTATTTGTTTTTAGTTTTTCATAATGGTAGTTTTGTGCTTTATTGCTAAAATGAATATTATTGTAATTTATATTAAGATATTTTCTGCGAATACTATTAAATATATATAAATTAGTAAAGTATTATTTAAGGTACTTATTAATAAGTGTTAGATATGTCTAAGATAAGTAGCAAGTGCTACATATACTTCAATATCATAGTAGGTCAACATTGGATTCACTTATGTCACTATCTGTACTACGATATTACCTCGTCCACTTTGACTAGATAGAAACGAAGCGAGAAAACTGGGACTAGGTTAACTGACTGTTTACCAAGTGATAATAAAAAAAAATTTTTTTAGGTAAGATTAAAAACTAAACTCAATTTAGTAAAACAACAATATATAAATAATAATAATAATAATAATAATAAATATTTTTGTTAAAAAAATATTTAAATTATAGTTTTTGCAATTTATTTTGACTGCATATTAATTAATCTATGTGACCTCTAAAATACAAATATTTGAATTAACATGTGGGTGTTTTTAGCATGATTATGCTTTATTGAAAGCTGATTATTAGCGTGAATTTTTAAAAATAGTTTTTTTGATATCTTTAATAAGTTGATTGATGCGAATAAATATATTTTAAGGTTTACTATGGCACAATTTACAGAATTGTTTAGTTATTGACACCTTTTCAATACGTCTGTATTTGATTGTGAAATTATACTAATGATTTTAAAAGTGAAATTGTGTTTAATTACTACTTAGTAAATAATAATAATTTGAAATATGGAATTGATGGTAGTTTTTGACATATTTGGTATGCTTTACTACCTCGAGTTGAAGCGCAGGTCACACTACACGTCCATTGGAGCGTTATTTATCATTTTTCTTTTTTGAAGATTATTGCAGTATTTTTGCATTGTAATACGTAACTTGTTTTATTATTTTGTATATTTATAATTTATGCTCGTTTTCTGTAATTGATAACTTTCACCATCTACCTTGATTTTGTCTTAATTAAAAAATTTTTTTTCTGTGACTAATCCTCCTTTACCTTTCAAATTACTCTGTGAAAATTTGAGACAATTTGAGAACCGAGTACTAAAAGACGTTTTGGCTTACTCAACTCGTGAAAATTCCTGAATCCTGTTGTCTAAATTTGTTTAAAATGAGAATTTATTTTTAACATTGTTTATCTTTGTATTATCAAAATGATTTTTTACAATGGTTATAGAATTAAGTTATTTTGAGGTACACTAAATTATTTCAAATAATATCGGTACGGCATTTTAGTGTAAATTGTTTAGAAAGTTAGCTATTAAGTATTGGGTTAGAAGATTAAGTTTTTTGTAATGCAAAACAATGAATGTTAAAATTTTTAACCCAAAAATTAAAGTTTAATTGTTTTTTAAGTAAAAGTAGAAACAATTGGCTTAAAGATTTTAACTATTTATATGCATAGGTAATCATAAATTGAATTACTGTTTTTTGACTGATATAGTGAATGTTAGTTTATATAAATTAAGAGAACATTTGAAATGCTTATTTTTCAATACATTTTTGTTTATCTCAATTTTCATTTTTTTGACTGATTGTTAGAGAAACAGATTGAACTTGAATTTATGAATTGTTTAAAAGTCTTAGATTTGAATTAGGATTAGGAAAAATCTACATATAGTTAAAGATTTGGTATTGATGTTTTTCACTAATACTTTATAATTCAAATGCTGATATGTGAGTAGCTCGGTAGTTTTTTATTTCAACTTTATTTGGTTTACAAATTTAGGTTTTACAATATACGTTTATGTAATAGGTTTTCATTATAAATTTTAGTATTAAAATATTAGTATGTAGGTTATGGAAAGTCTAACTTTTATTGTTAAATTAAATCGATGAAGTTCGTAAATTTTAGGGAATACATTTTTATTATTAGTTTGAATATATCAAGTCACCCTTGTAAAATGTTTATTTTTAGTAATTTTATATTAAAATTTTAATATAGGTTTCCTGCACTTGAAACTAGTTATAAATTGGCTATGTTAAATGCCACTGGGGGTCATGAACGGAAGGCTGAAGGCAAAGTTCGTGATCCGAAGAAAAAGAAGAAAAATAAAGCCGTTTCTAATGAAGATAGTTTGGAAAATAAACAAAAAGAATCGGTTAAATTAAAAAATGGAAAAATAAAGCCTAATCAGTTTTTTGAACCAATGGATGTTGATTTAGACGGTATGTTTTAACATTGAATGTGCGATTGCATAAGAGTATTTAAAAATATAAAAGGTTAATTATGCTGTATATATATGTGTGTGCATGCACTTGAGTATCCCAAATAGCTTAGTCGCCAGATTCATACTTTAAGTTTAATTATCAATATTAATTGCGGACCTTTGGATGCACTGTTTTCTTGGAATATTACTAAGATTCCGTAATTACGTAATGCTTATAAAGTCTCATTTTCTAATGATGGTGATATTTCTGACTTACCTTTACGTGGCACATTTTAGACTAGGTGCAAGCATACACCCAGGATACCATATGTAGTCATTGGGTTAATGGACGTCATCCTAGCGATTAGTGGCCCCGTCACAAGATTGCCGTTTACCAGCCAAGATAATTTGTTATTTTCCTACTTCTAATATTCTTATTAGGCCACCGATCGTTGTGATGTACAAATATAGAAATAATGAATAGGTGACTATGTCAAACCAAATGAATGAATGAAAATGTATGCTTTTTTGCCCATTCTTTACCTGTAATTAAACATTTTTTACAAGTTACTGCTATATTTACATAGCGTCTTATTAAAAAATATTAATCGATGTGTTCAAATTTCTATATGTTAGATTGAGATGATATTGTTATTTAATCTTGTGAAACAATTACATATTCAATTGAGCTGGAAGGTAGAAAAAGTTTTGACAACAAAACCAACTATTTTTTAAAAGATTTTATCAAAGTTTTTAGAAAAGCCAATATGATATTAGAATTTTTGAAGCAAACTGATTACATTTAATTTGCTATTGAATGTATTTAGTGGATTCAAATGACGATTGTCAACGTTCACCAACCAAGTGCATTTTGATAAAAAATTTGCCTCAGAATGTGACTTATGCAGTACTCAATGGCATATGTGCTACGGCGAAGCGGTACAAGTTGTACAAGAAAAGTGGCAAACGTCACGCATTTGCCAACTTTAGCGATGTGGAAACATGCAAGCAAGCGTTTGACGTGTTTAGCAACTCTGAATTGGATGGAAATAAGGTAATTTTAAAATCAAAATTTTGCAATTGACAGGCTTGTTTAAATTGACCGAAAAATGACAATTTTGAGCCGTTTACCTAAATGTGTAGTGGTTATGTGATGACAGAGTTATCTCTTTATTAATTCTAAGTTATTGGCACCTAGTCT
>JAKXYG010001114.1:65000-160000 GCA_025895645.1 Cardicola forsteri | reverse complement strand
TTGGTTCTAATAAATTACTTATGTGATGGTGATATCTAACATTTAGCTTGCCAATGTTTCAATCTATTTTTAAAATTTTTTAGATAATCAGACAAAGGTGGAAAAAAGCGATAAGAGTTGTGAGATGACTTCAAAATCCAATCATTTGGGTACGTTTCTCTATTAGTATGGTTTTGGATCAATGCTTTTTATTCGTATGATCCTGAGGATTTGAGTAATGCTTGTAGTCTTCAATCAGAATGAATGAATGAAATATATAATATAAATTTTGAATAAGATAATTATATCAAAATTGTTTATTTATGATTTGTTTTATATGAAAGAGCAGCATATGGCGATATGATTATTATCCCATGTGAATGCATTTTTTCCACTAAAATGCTCATTTGAGTACTACTTCCAAAGTCCCAATTTCCAATGATAGTGATACTCTTTACTATCACCTCTACGTATCGTATCTTGTGTTGGTACAGAGCAGTGACCAAGTGCACAGCGGTCGGTGGGTACTGGCATGCATCCTCATCCGGTTAAAAAATCAAGTTATTTGATGATAGATGCATCAGCTAACAATATGAATTCATACCGATACACCTAATTCAGTTGTTAAATACTGTTCCTGAGGACTTGAGTAATGTTTATAAAGTCTCAATTTCCAATGGCGGTGATATTCCTGGCTGTTTTTCCTGCATTTGGTGTATCCTGGACTAGGTGCCCCTAGGCATCTAGACTAATAACAGCAGGGATCGAGTGAACAGCGGTATAACTGGGCTTCCGCTTTGGCGTATTGGTGCAAGTATACATCCGGGATACTTAAAATGTATCTTAAAGTATACGTATACCACATGTAGCTGTTAGGATAAGGAAGATAACCCTGGCAAAACATCAAACGGCCTCATCAATCCTTGCTTTAAGTTTGTTAAGCTTTACAATCTCTTACTCAGTACGAGTATTGGTTTCAGCTGCGTACTGTGTCGACGAATGAAGAGAAAATGTTCATCTTCGTGTTTTGTCTCCAAAGTGGATTAGTAAGTTTTCCAAACACAGCAGCAACCAAACAAATTTGAAGGACAACTACATGAAACAATTATGTGGCTCCATGTTCTCTAAAGTGAATCAATTTTGTACCACTACTACTACTACTACTACTACTAATAATAATAATTATTATTATTATGATAACAAATTTGGTGCATTGCTTATTAGATTTTATTTAAAAACAGTATGCAATGGAAGGTTAAATACAATGTTAAAACAGAAGAAATTTCCAATGTTAATTTGATTTTTATAATTTGAAACATTTTCATGTTTCCGAATAGCACAAGGTCATTTTTTTATTTACCAAAAATTATGTTTCATTTAGGCGAAACTGATAAATTCAAATCAAAATGTGAAACGTCCAAAAAGAGGAAATTTGCAGACCATGTCGTTACAAGTGGTGAGTATTTTCATTCATTCATTTCGGTTGGTGACATGGCTTGATAAGTATAGCAAATGGAGACGGCATCCTTGTGACAGCGCCAATGTTCGCAAAGGTTGACAAGGCCGCCTAATGGTATATGTATACCTTAATATACCTTTGAAGTATTTCGAGTGTATGCTTGCACTCACCCGCCGTAGTGGAAGCCGGGTTATACCGCTGTGCACTCGAATCCTGCTGTTATAAGTTTAGGTGTCTCGGGGTACCTAGTCCAGGATACACCACGTGGAGGACGAACAATCAAGAATATTAACATAAGTGGAATTGGAGACTTTATAAGCATTACTCAAATCTTCAGGATCATTAGCATCCAACGTGAAGATGATGTTTATATTTGTTGAAGTATAATATAAAGAATATACTTTCCTTCAAAAAAAGTACAATCACATGGAACAATCTTATTGTTCTACGCTCTTGAAAGCAGAAAGGTTTTGTAATAATAACTACGCTTATTGTAGGCTTGAAGTGGGTAATTATTAAGATAAAGTCTTCATCTACTAGCGTAGTTACTTTTGGTGTTACTTCCACTCATCTAACAATTCCAATTGGGAGGTTTTATTTAAAGAATGCTCAATTTATTGATTGAGCAAAACATGAATGTGACGATTGGTTGGTTTACGACTGCAGAAATGAAATATGATATTATTTAACGACATTTTGTTTTTATGTATCTTAAAAAGTTAGCCTTTGATACGCCATAATTATATTTTTCTTTATTACAAGTTATGGCTAATATAAAAATAATATTTAGATGTCAATACTGTTAGTCAGCCAAAAAAGAAGAAGAAAGAATCAAAAATGACTATCAACAGATTAGAAAAATCGGATTCAAATAACGGCCTTATTGAAAAACGTAAGTTTTATTATTACGTTTACATGATCGTTTTTTACTGTAGTCATTTCAATGTATTAACATTTTAAAATGATTTTTTCAAATTTAGATGAATTATTTGCAAACAAAAATAAAGGAAAACACAAGCATACAAAGCTATCTCACTCTCAATCGAAAAAGAGTACTGCAATCAATGTCGAATTCTGAGGTGATAATTTGAAAAAATGCATATTATTGAGTGAATGCAGTTGTGTACGAGTGTTTGGATGTAATTATTTTGATTTCATGCTAGAGTTGCAGATGGTTTATTAATTTTCTGGTGCTTGTTTGAAGTTGACTGTATGTATGTAAATGAAAGTAGTTTATTTGACATTTGTAAATAAAATTTTAAATATTTTTTTTTGTTATACTTTTTGTACTTTTAAAAAGTTAATTGGATTTGTAAAATGCGTAGAAAAAATTTATTTATAATTTTAGCATGTTTCTAGAAAGCCATTTGCTAAAATAGTTTTTAGAGAGAAAGTACCATGTGAGTATTCATCTTGGTTGAGTAAATCAGTGTTCTAATAAGAATATTGATTCGTAGTGTATACTTTTTCCGCCTAGTTTGGATTAGAAATGATTCAATCTAGCCAGTCCCAAGCCTGGATAAAGGAGGAGGGTTTGAGCGCAAGGTTGGCAACCTGGCCTTTGTAAAAATTTAGACTGCTGCGGAAACAATGAAAGATGACGTCATTCCGGCAAACAACATTTCTGGATGGCAAAGTTACCAGATGACAAGGTTGAGTGAAAGCCGAAAGGAAGTTCAATCTTCGATTTGCAGAATATTTAATGCCAACGAGACTTTGTTATTGTTTTGCTGTAATTGTTGTCTTATTGCCCCATGCTTATTCTTAAAGCAAAAGGGTTTCGTAATAATAATAGGTGTATACTTTATTATAAAAATGGAATAGTGTATAATTTGGTACAAGCTGTAATTTAATGGTTTTACAAACGTATTCAGGTGTAAGGTTGACATTTAATTCATTAAACAGGTTCATTTTTTTATTTAAGGTGTTTTGGATTTTTAAGCGTAAAAACATTAAATTTATTTAAGAGTTGTTTTGCTAATCAGAATGAGCTGTGGAAAATTATTATACATTAAAATAAACTCGAAATTTGAGTATTAATGGTTATTTAAAAAAAAGTAATATGACCAGATATTGACTTTAAAATAACCATACTATTGTAAAAACATTACATAGTAGTTAGTGCGCAAAGTAATGATATAATATTTGTGGTATTTAAGAAAAATTAGTTACTCTCAAGCCAATCCCAAACCCGTGATGAATAGATATTTAATATAAAACAATATAGTTTCATGACTCCACTTTTAGCTTAGTTTTGTAAGAAATGGGAGGGCTGTGGCGGTGACAGTTGGAATCGAAGATAAACATTATTTTAGTGCAAAAATATTTAATTTTTGGAAACAATATATCTTTAATATTGACATTTTTGTTTGAATGTATCGATGATTCATATTCCACGCCATTGATAACATCCGCTCTTATCGTCATCTTTAGATTCGATTTTGATTTTGTGTATTTTGATCCTGTAAAGTTGGCAACGAGCGTGTTTCCTTTTGTCTTGCGTTTTATTCATTCCTTCAAGTAATCAGTACAGAGTAGCTTTTGGGAAAAGCGACTAGTACAAAATATACGCAACTTTCTATCACAAGCGACGTCGTTTGTTGAAATTCTCCTATCGTCATGCATTTGTTTCAACTGCTGTTTAACTCAAGACAACTGTTCCTCGTTCTCCAAAAGTCAACTTCATTTGCCACCCAGATATGGAGAAGACATTTTCTCCAGCAGGCGATCCTTCGTATTGCATGTGGGTCGCGGTATCGATAAGCTGCATTTTACACAGGTTTACCAGTAGATGGTAGAATTGTAAAAAATCGATGCTCAGAATTCCCATGGACATTACTGCGGAAACGAACTTCTATGAAAAACAAGGGTAACCTATGTGAATAGTTATTTTTTTATATCTATAGAACGGAATGACCGTCCCATTTGCTGCTCCAAGTTTTAGCTTTACAAGTGGTACTTCATCAGACATCCGAGGAATGATACTAACCTGTGCTCTTGTATAGATAAGGAAGAGCTGGCTAGACTCATCGTCTAGGACATAAAAAGTCGGCCCACGCTATGTCCTGTGTTATCAAATAAAACTGAATATACTCGGTGGCGTTGGAGTTGAAAGTACAGGACTGTTTTGCACTTTTTAGCTTTTTCTCCGTGTTGATTGTGATACTAACAGTAGACCGAATTCGTTTTCTGTCGGCTAGAGGAAAGCCCTCTAGTTGCGTTCCGTTCTTTGGACTTCTATTTTAGAATTTTGATTGACAATTATAGGTACATGTTGATGTGGAGGTTACATTAACACGTACCGCGTTAACTGAGTGTCTGGTACTCACAAACTCGTTGATCCTGTCCGCTATCTTACTCACCTTGTCTATAGTAATTTCCCATAGACTCAACATCGCGGATTAAAGCATTAGACTTAATCCTTTAATCCAATTTAATTTAACTCAGTCCATCGGAAACTGAAGTTTCGTTACCTCTTTTTGAAAATTGTGCCAAAACGGAGGAGGGATGCAATCCTCCCTATTGAGACAAAAGGTGAGAAGTCATTATTTTCGTTCACTAACGGATTTTTTCAGCTTGTTAAAAAGAAGGCCTTTGATATTCGTATATGGTGATGTCTGCTTGGGTGTTATCAGTGGCTCAACTACCTAAAAATGTGTGTTGGTATCCGGTTAACCGGTTCAAAAAACATGTCTCTCTCTTTGAGACAGTACCATAGTAGTTGAGATTAAACTCAAACAAACGGAACCAGCGTTCTGGGTTTTTAGTGTCAAGTGGCGGACACTAGCAATAGAATGCCAGTAAATTTTGGGGACTGTTTATTCAATTTCAATTTCTCTCGAAATTGGTTTTCCATATCTAAAAATTACTAAACAAATATAAAGCTACTTAATAAAAGTAAAAGACTAGATAATGTAATTATCGAAATAATATATAAGCACAAAAAATTGATATAAAACATTTCTAGATTTAACGATTGTTGTTGATTAAAAATTGGCAGACTAGCGTTTGAATGTCGCCCTCACCATTTTAGTGAACTGATACCAAAAAAACTACATAGCCGATTTCAATAAATTTGGACAATAGGGCGATTTGAACAAGCGGTGTCGCTTGTAATAAAAGGTTGCATTGATGGGTGCTAGTCAAACGTTCCACAAATATCTACGTTAGTACTGATTACGTGTGGTAATAAATAAAACTCAAAACAGGAAGGAAACATGTTTATTGATAGCTTTGAAAAATTAAAAACTCGGGACGAAACCAAAAACCAAAATAGAAGCTAAAGATGACAATAAGAGTGGTTGTTATCAATGGCGTGAAAACGGATATATATATATATATAATGCAAAAATACTAAGACAAAGAGAGTATATACAAGATAACGCCCTATTTAATGTGCAGTTAAAATGTTTTGTAAAAAGACATGTTACACAATGTGCATATTATTACTAAATTTACAGACTTACTGTACTCATACATGTCTAAAACACTCATTTACAAAAAATAATTTTTTAAAATCATTATGCTCATTTAAAATCAATATTTAAAAAAAAAGAATTTAAAATAAGGAAAAACCTTTGAAAATAGCGTATTAACTAAGCTTAAAATACAGATTTAACAAAGCAAATTGGGAACATTTCCATTCATGAATACGTAACTAAAGTGAAAAACTATTTAATTTTTAAAATAAAAATAAAAAGATAATAAAAGTTTTTAACTATAAAAGTGTTTTAAAAATAATCAATAGAATTCTTAATTTTTAAACTAAATGTTAAATTGAATTAAAAAAATATTAAAGTTTAAAAAGTATCTTAATTTATGTAATTTTAAGTTTAATTTAATACTGTTTAAAAAAATGTAATAAAAATTTATATTATTAAGTATTTACTTATATAAGCATTTAATGTACGTATTTAAAATTAATATATAAATTTCAATTTTATAGCAATTATAGCAAAACAACAAACCAAAATATTATATTATAATATTACAATATTTATTAAAATTAGTTAAAAGTTTAATAATATTTTTAGTAAAAACACAATTATAAATTGTTTAAATTACTTAATGTTTGTTTGCTTACTTTTCAACCAACCGTGCCTTATTTGTTTTTGTTTGTAGTAGTAAAAATAAATAAATTTCCAAATGCCACATTCGACAAATAATAAAACATTAACAAAACAAGATACGTTTGAGGTATTTTAAAAAAATTCAAATTTTTTTAGTGCATAACCGAAGTATTTCGCTGCTTCATTTGTATGCAAAAATTAAACAATGCTCGATTATGTCCTCATTGTTCCAAATTATGTTGCTACAAATGTATTAAAGTAATTAAAATTAATAAAACAATTATTTTTACAGAAATGGATTACAGAAACAAGATCAGAATGTCCTCACTGCAGGTATAACAGTAATTTATTAATAAATTTATTATATAAAATTAATTATTATTAGATAATTTAAATATTAAAAATTAAAAATTGTTTATTAATAATTATATTTTTAATTACATTTAAAAAAAAGACTATTTATTTATTCTACTCTATATTTAATCTATTGATTCAATTACGTTGACTACGTATTTATTATTAATAACATCTTACAAATACATTATTATTATTATTATTATTATTAATAAAATTTGTAATTATATAAAATCACAAATTGTGTAAATATACAATTAAGTAAGTAAACTTAGCTTAAACTAATTCTTTTTATCTGTATGTTTAATTGTATTAATTTCATCATATTTTATTTATTAATATTTATATACAAAAATGTAAAAATTGTATTTGTTAATATATTGTCAATATAATATAATACAAAACAATTTTTTTTTAAGTTTTAAGTTTTAGCATACTACAAAGTACCTTATAAAGATAATGTATTAATTGTTTTGCAATTTATAAAAATAATTTTTTATTGTTAAATATCGAAATAAAATAATAATAAATGTACATATACTTATAGTAAACGTTTAAAAATTATAACAAAAATTTATATAATAAAAAACAAACATTTAATAAAATTAAACTTAAAAAACTCGGTTTTAAAGAATTACAACACTAAAATACTTAAAATAAACAATTTGATAAATAATTTTTTATTGTTTTAAAATAAAAATGTTTTTACAATTAATATATTTACAGGGCGTCCTTACATATGTATGAATTAATAAATTGTCGATGGGCTAATGATCTTGTTCAAAAATTAGACACTTTGCATAAACAATCTACTTCTTCTAGATCAAATAATGCATCTCATATATTTGGTTTGTCTTCAGGTTTATTAAATAATTTGTAAGTTTAATATGGTTTTATTAAATCTAGTTAACATTGCATATTAATGTAATATTACAAAATTAAATTATTTTTACTATTCACTATTATTACTAAAATTTATTAATAATGTTTTGCAATGCAAACAGTAAAAAATATTATTGATTAACAATTTAGATTATTTTATTTAAATAATTAAAATTTGTATTGTATAAAATAATTATTTTGACAATTTACAATGTGTTTTAACATATTATTTTTACTAGAGTAATTTGTTTTTAAAATTATTAAAAAAGCATACTATAACTATTAAATTAAAATAATTTACTTTAATTATTTATATATAAACATTATTATTGTTTTTTAAATATACAAAATATGGTTGAAAATATAAACATTTTATTATCTAATTACATTTTTTAAACACCTATATTATTAGCATATTATTTTTTACATTTAATTAATCAAATAATTTAAACGTTTAAAGTAGTTTAAAATATTTTGTATTTTTTTGTTAAAAAATATTTGTTAATAAAACATTTTATTAACAATTCAATTAAATTATAGTTACATTTTTTAATATAAATACAATTAATTTTAAGTAATTTAATTTAAAAATATAACAGCATTTATGTATGTATCAACATGGCAGAGGTTTTTAAAATGTTTGACCTAAAGTTGTATGTTGATACTAAATGTTGGCCTCCGCTTACATTTTCTAAATTTTCATTTGTTAAAAAATGCTTTTATAAAACATTTAAACAATAAAAACAATATAATAATGACAATAATAATAATGATAATAATAATGATAATAATAATGATAATAATAATAATAATAATTATTATTATAAAACATTAATATAAAACATATTTTTTAACAAAATACTAGTTACATTATTTTATCTATTGTAGGTTTAAATATTAATTATTTTATCAATTGTTTGTGAATATGATAGTACAAATAATTACTTTAAATATTTATTTAAAAAAGAGTTTTAGTATTTTTAAAATGTATATCAAAATGTAATTTTATATTTTTGTAACGTTTTCAATCAAATATGTTTTTAAAATTAGTAAAACAAAATTAATTCGTTTTTTTATTATTATTGAAAAATTAATGTAAGTACATATATTTAAAGTGTTGTAGTGTATTAATATAAATAACACAGTGTAACTGCTTTCTAAAAAAACACAATTAAATATTAAGTCACGTATAATAAATTAATCTGCGACTACTAATATATGTTTGTTGTTGTTAATCTATACAAAATTAATTAGTATAAAATTTGTTAAGATTGCTTATTATTTGTTAAAAATAAACTACTATTTTTTAGTGAAATATTGTTGCTTTTTTTAACTCCTGGCAGTTATTTTACAATTTTATAAAAAGACTTTAATTTGTTTATACTGTTGCTGTATTTGCTTGTTTACATTTGTTTACCAACTAATTATTTGTGTTAGTTTTATTAATCTGTTTATTAGAGGCTTTATATTTATTATTAATATTTTTTAGTTATAGGTAATTATGTTGGGTGTATTGCTTAATTGTCTAATAAAAAACATTTTTTTAAATAAAAATTTAACAAGGACACACATTTAGTACCGGTGGTAAAACGAAAACATATTTAACTACAAGCTTGACGTTTTAACAATAAAATTGTTAAAAGTAGTTTTATTCATTTTGTACATGCGAATAAAAAATATGAACAAAATAAACCTTTATTACATAAACCAACACAGTAAAATAATTTATTTTCAAAAATTATTTTTAAAAAATTAAATAAAATGTTTTAAAATGTAATAAAATAGGGTTTTTAATAACTTTAATGTAGTTGGTTTTAAATTTTTTTTTAAACGCAAAACTAGGAAATTTATCATTTTTACAAAAAAGAATTGTGAAAAACTGCAAATTATTATTTTGTCTAATGGTTTTTTAGGAGGGGGAGGGAACACTAACAACTGCACCTAAATTAAACTAAACAGTGGGATGCAATAAACAATGGAATGCGTTTAAAATATTATAATTTTAGCAAGAATTATTAATAAAGCAATTTTTAGTACTGATATGATTTCACATTTAATTCTTATTCCCAATATTTTATTGCCTAAAACTTATAATGTTAGTGTTTAATAGGTATTTACCTCAAACATATGATGCAATTTAAAATGTGAATTAAATAAAATTACGAATAAAAATGATGATAAATAGAGTTAATCTTATTTGTTGCAATTTTAAACTCTACAAAAATAAATGCTTTTTGTAATATTTTTATTAGATGCCTGTCACAGTAGTTGTTTTATTAAATGTTCTAAATTTTTATAAAACACACCAATTTTTGTACTTTTTATTTAAACATTTTAGTTTCTAAATAACAAGATATGATTAAATGTATCAAAGCAATTTATAAAACAAAACGTACGTAAATACAACTTTTTAAAATAAAATGTTGACTTAAACAAAGCACATAATATGTAACGTTTATGTTTTTGTTTTGATAATTTTAAAATTTACTCAAAAACCGTTTAATTTAGTTAATTGTTAGTTTAAAACATTTTTAAGTTAACTACAGAGCAATAAAACATTTCCTCCATAAAAGGATTTTAAATGCTATTTAAAATAATAAATAAAAGCGTATTTAAACTACAAATGGAGCAAATAAATAAAAATTGTTAAAACCAAAACAAATTAGTTAAGCGTATTGATTTAAAAATAATTTGTAATTGTTTCTTTTCTAAATTGCAAACATATATAATTTTAAGCAGGTTAATTATTGAATATTTATTTAAGTATTGATCATGTAACTTATTATTTGTATAAAATTATTACAACACTGTGTAGTTAATCAACCAAAATGTGTGTGTGTGTGTTATATACAATTTAAACTTAAACGCAAAATAATTGCAAACTGTTGATTTAATTTTAAAATTATAAAATTAAATAATTTTGTAGAATTGCAAAAACAAGTAATTTATAAGCTTTTTGAGTGTGTGTACATTTCAATAATTACCATTTTTTACTAATTGAAGCGTGGCTTTTAATAAGCACTGTCTATTTTATTTTGTCGTTCTATGCTCTCTGTAAATTGTGGGAGTTTGTTGTTGTTTTTGCTGCTACTGTTATCTCATGTTGCCCCTTGCCTATTTTAAAGCAAATGTGTTTATGCAATAAAATGTACATAACAAAAAATAAATTAAAAACATTATGTTAATTTGGCCTTTACTGCCTAAATGTTCAAAGGATAATATGTTTTAACAAGTGGACATGTAGCGAAGCCAAACGGTGGCCCGAACTTAATGCTGCCAATAGCACTCAAGTTCGAGCCCAGTACTGTACCATTAGACCAGTCCGGCATTAAAAAGTAACAAACAATTAAAATGTAACATTTAATATAAATTATGTTTAAATGTGTAGATTACAGACAAGTATAATTCAATGTAGTATAAAAAATTGATTTTTAAAAATTTTTATGCACGATTTTGTGTGACAAAAGAGTAAATCAAGTGAACAATCAAGCAAGATGTTTTAAGCAATTATAGATTTTCTATTGTTTTCAATTTTGAAATATTATCAATGCAAATAATTTTATAAATAAATTTCACAAACAGCGTGAACTTTTTTTTATAACGTTTGGTGTTTTTTATAATGTCTGTTTGGGTACAATTGTTTAAAACTAAATGGAACCCGATTTTTAACCTATTTCAAATGGCAGTTAGATTAAAAAGTGCAAAACAGTCAACTTTGTTGGGGGTCACTTAATACTAGTACTTTTTCAAAATAATTACTCTAATATTAATTATTTCAATTATTGCATTTTAAACAGTAATTTATTAAATTTTAAAACTAATTCGTAGACTTACTAAAAGATTAAATTATATGCCAATAATTCTGAAAGTTTTACTAGTGCTTATGAAGTTTGGAATGCTAATAATTCTGAGGATTTAAGTAATGCTGTGATATTCCTAACTGTTCCTTCTTCATCTGGTGCATCCAGATTAATAACAGTAAGAATAGAATGCACAGCGGTATAACTGGGATTTAGCTACGGCAAATGGGTAGAAGCATACACCCACAGTACTTAAAAGGTATCTTATGGTGTATCCAACCATTGGGCTAATAATAGTAATAATAACAATAATAATATAAGTAATTTTTTCAGTGTTTTACAAGAAATGCTTTTTATCAAGTAGATATTTTTTAAAACAACATGCATAAACATTTTTATTTAACAAAATAATTTAAATCTATTTTTTTCCACAATTCAATACCCCCTTTCCGGTTACAGTTTATTTTTGTTTTAGTAAATATTTTACTAGTTTGAACATTGCAAATAACTATTGCAAATAAGTTAGGATACGTTATATATATAAACAAATTATTCATAATCTCATCAAGGGACATTTAAAAAAATAATTGTTTATTAATGAAAACAACAATCGTTTGGTAAACGGTGAAGTTGACAGAACAATTGAACAAGACAAAATCAGGCTTATTTTAGTTTGTGCATATTTAGATTTAGCAAAGCTGTCAAGTATAGTTTCATAAAATAAACTTTATATAATTCTTTTTAAATCTTGGATTTTTGTATTTTATTTATCATAGTCAATGTAGTTGATTTCATTACAATTTTTTAAATTATGATTAGTAAATTCAATTTATTTTTGTTTTTGTGATTATGTCTACTTCCTACTTGCTTGCTTGGTTATGCTAATAGTATTTTTGTGCCGGCGTAGTATAGCAGTACAGTGCCCAAATTTGGACCTCGATGGGCATCGGGGTTCGAATCCCACCACCGGTCTACTAAAATGCAGGCCCGCGTTCGGCTTCGCTAAAATGTCCACTGCTAAAAGATGTTTCTTGCAAAACATTCAAGGTAGTAAACATTAAAAAAAAATTAAAACGTTAACTTTTTTTCTATTAATTTATCAATACAAATGTATGAACTAAAACATTTTTATAAGGAATTTTTGATAATGTCTGATTTTTAGACATTATAACTGTTGTTAATTATGCTTAATTATACACTTTATCTAGAAATGTGAGAAGTTAAATAATAATAATAATAATAATAGTAACCGAAAATATTAATAATACCATTAATTTTAATAATAATAGAAAATAATAATAAAGATAATACGGTAGTAATGCGTAAAAAGTCTCAATTTTCAATGATGGTGATATTACTGACTGTTTGTCCCTACGTGGTGCATCCTTGACTAGGTGTTTCTAAGCTTCTAGACTAATAATAACAGGGCCCGAGTGCACAGCGGTATAACTGAGATTACGCTCAGTAGGTGGGTGTGAGCATACACTCAGGATACTTAAAAGGTTTCTTAAGCCATACGTATGCCATTCACATATGGGCTAAGGGAGATAACCCTGACAAAAGATCAAGCACAATGATGTCACCTATTAGCCAAGAAACCTCCACGTTTGTTACGCTTACTAACAAAATCAATTGTTTAATATAATGTATAAATATACAAAATAACGGAAAGGTGACTACGTCACCAACCAAAATGAAATGAATAAATGTTAAAGAAACCGAATCGAGAATGACCTCATGACATTTTAGAACACTCAACAATCATCGATTATTTTAAACCTATTTAACTCTTCCCAATACTTGCTTTAGATAATATTTCATTAAGGAAAATATATTAATATATTTTAAAAAACTTAACAAACTTTATAATTTTAACAATTTAAGCTGCTTGCCATTGGAGCCCGTTAATGTATTAATAAAATTTTATAAAATGTATATTTTTTTATAAAGAAAATTATATTCCTTGCAAGTACGAACTCACTTATTAAGCAATTGACTGACCGTTTAAGAAAATTAGTTAACTTTTTAGCAACATTTGAATCTGGGGTGCAAAGAGGCAAAGGTCTGTAGTGGATAAAATAAATGAAAATAATTTAAACACTTTTTATCAATTTCTAAAATGATAACAATTAATTTTATTGTTATTTTTATTATCGTTTGTATATTTTCTTATACTGTATCGATTTCGATAAAAGCGTCGATTTGTTGTTGTTGAGTTATTGTTAATAAACGTTCCTCCGTTTAGTCGTTTTCTATCTATCTAGTTGTAAGGTGGACGGATAATATTTTTGAGGTTATAGGAGATACAAACGTAGTCAATAATCAGAAGTTAGATTAATAACCTATGGGTTAACTCATTTAAAGTTTGCCTATTTGTAGTTTAAATGGTTCAAACATGTAGCAAATTATAAGTTATACTAAAAGCAACATTACCAGTTTTAAAGCATACATTCGAGCATTATTCTAAGCATTTTTTATGCTCCGAAAAATTCTATCAAAGTAATAAATGTATATATTATACAAAACCCTTTTGCTTTAAAAGTAAGCATGGGCCAATAAGAAAACAATTACAGCAAAAACAACAACAACAACAAAGTTGGTATTGAAGATTCTGCAAATCGAAGATTGAGTTTCCTTTCGGCTTTCACTCAACCCTGTCATCTGTGTAACTCTGTCATCCAGATACGTGCGATCACTTCTTTGCCGTTGTTTGCCGGAATGGCGTCCTCTTGTATTGTTTCAGTAGCAGTATAAATTTTTACAGAGGCCAGGTTGCTAACCTTGCAAGCTCAAACTCTCCTCTTTTATCCAGGCTTAGGACTGGGTAGATTGAATCATTTCTAATCTAAACTAGGCGGAGTTATCAAAGTAATTCCTTAAATAAATTGTTAAAAATGTTTACAAACGTATTGCGTTTAAATTGTCATTTATATGGATTTAATGTTGTAATTCCAGAAACTTGTTAGCATATAGACAAGGCAGTTAAGCAAAATATTTGTTTTTTCCAGTAAAATCCACAACACTCATAACTCTTAAATGTTGAATCTAAAATTTGTGAATAATAATATACAAATTTTTAAATTCATTATTTTCTAAAAAATCACTTTTATACTTTTTAGCATAATCCAGTAATTTTTAATCTACAGCTGGAAGAAACATTTATTAAAATTAATTTTAAAAGCAAATTTACCAATTTTATATATATATATATATATATATATATATATATATATATATATATATATATATATATATATGCAATTGGATTGACGTTTAAGTCATTGATATTAATAATGTCAACTTCTTTGTGTTAACCAGAGGTCAAATAACGACACTAATTTAAACTGTGAGATTATAAGTGTTACCTTGTGTTTAAATTACTTAATGTTTATATATATTTTAAACAAAGGTTTATTTAAACATTTTTTATATTGTTTTCAAAATGGGATAACTATTAACCAATTAAATATATAATCTAAAAATATATGCGTTTATTAAAAACATTGTAATTAAATTATATTTTTTATTAATCATGTTTATAAATGAATTAAAAATTTAAACAATAAACAAATTAAAGTAAAAATAATTAAAGTTTGAGTTCTATAAACATTTGGCATAAAGTACATTTTTATAATATGTAAACATTTTTTACAGTTCAAAAATACAAAATAAATTATTTTATATACATATTGTTCATTGTCTACTGTAATAATATAATAATAGCAGTTATAATGGTAATAATAATAATAATAGTAATAATAATAATAGTAATAATAATGGTAATAATAATAATAATAATAATAATAATAATAGTAATAGTAATAGTAAAAATAATGATAATAATAATAATAATAATATTAATATTAATAATAATAATAATAATAGTAATAGTAATAATAATAGTAATCATAATGGCAATAATAATAATAATAATAATGCACTTGTTTGTTCTCCAAAGATGCGAACACCATCAAGAAAATTTGTCGGTTTTTTGTTCGACGTGTAATCTGTCAATTTGTCATCAGTGTGCTTTGTTCGATTCGAAACACGACAAACACGTCTTCCGACCGTTGGAAGAGGTGTACAACGAACATCTAAAACAAATTCAAGACGAAACTGAACATTTGAAAAAAAGACACGTCGAACTTATTGCAATGTTTCAAGATGTGGTAAGTTGTTATTTCGAAATTAATTTTAATACTTTTACTGGTTGTCATTTTTATTAGTAGTAATTTATCCAAAGTATATTATGGCCAAAAGTAGAATATGCATTTGTGTTTAATTAAGATAAATGTGTACAACGTTTTTTTAATTCTACTAACGTACAACATATTTTATTATTACCATTATTAATATTATTACTACTATTATTATTGTTTAGTAAACCATAATATATTATTATAATTATTGTTTTTATTATTATTGTTGCTATTATTATTATTACTATTATTATTACTATTACTACTATTATTATTACTATTACTACTATTATTATCATTATTATTATTTATTTGTTTATCTGAGTGTCAAAAACTTCGCCTAGTTTGGATCAGAACGTTGGATTCAAAACTTAATAGGCATCGGTTTGATTACTATCACCAGTTTTCTAAAAAAAGTTTTCAATCAAGCATCTAAACGATTACTTATTATATTATTATTATTATTATTATTATTATTATTATTATTATTATTATTATTATTATTATTATTATTATTATTTTTATTTTTATTATTATCATTGTTTTAATGCTTTACAAAACCAAACAAAGGCCTGTATTTAGTGCCGATTCATCCTCGATGATGACACAGAATAATGTATTATCATTAACTTTTCATTAAATTATTTTGTTTTTAAAACAAAATAAAGGATCAAAATGTTCAAAGCGTCAAACAGGCTAAAGAAGAACGTGTTCGAGAGTTGCGCAACTCTGTCGAACTTATGATTGCTCGTCTAGATTCGCAGCTGAAATCGAAACTCGTCACTTTGATGGGTCAACGCAGTAACATGTTTCAAGTTAGTTCTTTATATTAATAGGTAAAATTGCTATTGTCGACTAATGTGAAGAAAGTTTTTAAAATTTATTTTTGAGTTTATTTATTTTTAGTCTTTATACTTATATTACTTAAATTAAGTAGTAAGTAGTTTAGTATAAAACAAAAATTACTTACTTTTTTATGTTCCAATAACAAACAATGATTATTAATTGATTATCATTTATAGGAAATTGAATTATTGGAATCCTTGTTGCAAGATGTTCAGTCGGAAACTAATGACTTGAGTCAAGCAGAACTCATCAATCGATCGAGTGATATTTTGGCAACTTCCAGTCATGTACTTCGCAAACCGATAAGTACATTTGAAACTGTTCCTGTTCCGGCCAACTTTGTAAGGTAAGAACAAAATTTATGGCTTCAATCTAGTACAATTTTTAAAGCTCAATCAAGAAATTTTAAGCATTAAATATTTTCAAATTAAAAAAATTGGAGCACATAAATTAAAAAATTGAAGAGTTAAGGTTTTTTAACAATAAAATAAAAATGTACACAATTATTGTTCAAAATATTAGTTTTTTATAATGAAGGTAATAATAATAAAAGTAGTAAATTTTGAAATACATTCATTTTGTAAATTCTTTTTAAGCAACACGTACACAAAATGGGTTTTAATCAAGTCAAGTTTAATGATACTAGTAATTACTTTTGTACACAGAAAATGGGTTTTAATGTGTGTAAATTATTGTGCAATCTTAAAAAGTCATTTTAGAGCAATTTACAAAATTGATATAACAATTACTCTGTAGTATAAAACAAAAACAATTATTTAATGAAACGTGTTCACTTCTGTTTATTTTTTATCTTTTTTGCTAAAAACAAACAACTTTAAATGTTATTTTTTTACTTTTAAACGTTTTAATTATCATAACATAAATGGACGGTTTCCTTAGTTTTGGGCTTTCCGTCACATAATATCATTGATAGTGCTCCCACTACAAAAATTGGATAAGTTACCCAAGGTCATGTATCAAGTACGGATTGCAGCCATCCTGTTGTGATTTGAGAATGGTTTCAAGTTTGATTAAAGTGGAGTAACCAGTCTTTGTTAGAAATGCAAGATGATTTGTTACCACAACAGAGTTGTTCTAATTTTTTGTAAATGTTTTCACTATCGTTGTAACGAGCAGAAACCTCTAGTTCATCTCCTACAGAATCCCAATATTTTAGCTCGTCCTCCTCATGACCCCTTCGAAATTACGTACACAATGTTTTTGCCTCATTTTTCTCGGGGCTATTTTACTTGTGCATAAAAGTCGCGAAAATTGGTGGACAACCAGTTTGGGCCTTTGAATTTAATTGAACGGGAAGCACCAAAATAGCTGTATCAATCTTTAGTTCCAGAGTGTTCCAAGACTGATTTATTCTCAAATCACAGTTCGGGATGGCAATTAAAGCTGCTAACTAGGCTTTGGAAGAGTTGGCAGCATAATTGTTGCTTGTGAACAGGGAATAACTCAAACAGGAATGTCGAGTCTAGTCTTGGCAGTTCTTAAGCGTAGCCAAAGCGAATACGAAACAAGTGAATGATTAGAATAATTCTCACTTCCTGTTTGGCAGCTTCTGTATGTGTGGAAACAAACTGAACCAACTTTTGCTAATCAAAACGTAATCGATTTGGGAGGAAAGTCTACCATAACTTGAACGAAATGTTGTTAAATATTTCGTGAGGTGTTAGAAAAATATGTTCATGAAAATCATATTGCACCTAGCCGCAAATTCACTTAACCTTCTTCCGTTCGCACACTGTTTGCGCGATTTTGTCCAAGAACCAATACAAGGTTGGTTGACATCATCCCCGCAAACTCTGTCATTAAAATCTCCTCTAATAACAACGATTTGTGATGAGGTCTAAAGGCAAAAGTGTAAATCTTCATCAATTTCTTTTTTGCAGTAAATATTGGTGGGAGCCATAATCATTGATCACGGTCATTATATACTTGAATACTTTAAAACGCTGAAATGCTAATCGTGGGGATATACCTTTCCGGTTAATTAACGCTAATGGGGATAAACAGAATGCTACTCCATGATGTGCTAGATTTAGTACACAAGTTGATGTTAAGAATAATGCAGATGTTAATTGGGAGACTGTAAGATGACTGGAGACAAGCAATGTCAATATTGTATCGACTCAGCTCTGTGACAGTATACGCATAGGTCGAAACATACGACAGTGAATCGAATTGAACTTTAGGGGGGAGATAAATTAAGCTTTTTAGCTAGAAAACCCCTTTTTTGCAACAACGCCAGTGTTTACAGAAATTGATTAGGCGATCTTCTATAGGAGTGACGCCGGTTGAAGGATTCACAAGCCTTACCGGCTACATATGATAAATAGTTACCTTGAGATACCTTTTAAGCATCTTGGGTGAGTGTTAGTATTTATTCATTAAACGGGAATCAAGTGAAAGTCCTTAGTCCAAGATGCACCACATAGAGGAGGAACAGTCAGGAATATCACCATCATTAGAAATTGAAACTTTATAAGCATTACTCAAATCCTCAGGTTCATTAACATCCAAATAATCAAAATGTACTTTTAAAGAATATTTAAAATAAGTAAAACTGCTTATTTTACCCTTCAATCTATTTTAACCAGGACTTAAAAGACCCACTTCAATTAAAGTTAACTTAAATATCCATTTACAGCTTAACAAGAAAATAAACTAATCAGAAAACAAAACCTACATCCAATAAAATTTACTCAAATTTCGACTAATTAAAAACAATTAAAAATTGTATGACGTACAACATTTACCACTTGAATCGTGAACAGATATTTTAAAAATTAAAACAATTCAATTAAATATATATTTGTAACGTGACAATTCCTTTTTAGTGAAATTGTTCCGCCGTATGATTCGAGTGAATTTGTGCTTCAACCATTTTCCACACTGAGACAAAAAGCCGATCCCGTCTACAGTCAACCTCTACACGTCAGCGGTTTGAATTGGCGCCTTAAAGTTTATCCCGATGGCAACGGTGTTGTACGTGGCAATTATTTGTCTGTCTTTCTCGAATTATCTGCTGGACTTCTAGAACCGTCAAAGTTAGTTTTTTCATTAGTATGTGGATGATTCGCTGTCAAAGTCATTACATTAAAATTGATTGACTTTTCTTACGTCACTTATGTAAGCAAATTTATATTTATTTTATTTTAAAGTACAATTGTCATAATGTAAATGAAAGGAACAAGTGGTTATAAAAAACAAGATTGTGCCAAAAATCAGCTTAAAAAACAAGTAAGCATCACAAAAGGAATGATTTGTAATGATTGGATAACAAATGACCAATAATGTGTTTCAATAATTAACCAATAATATTGCAGGTGTTCAGTGATTGGTTAAAAAACACTAACAATTAACCAAAATTATGTAAAGCGTTAAATGCTATTTCCACCTAACATTGTTTAAGTAGCTAATTAAGAGGATTACTAGCAGCTTATGTATTTGTTTTTAACTTAGATATGAATATCGAGTTGAACTGGTAAACCAATCGTCATCATCGTCATCATTGTCTGCTGATTTAAACCAAAATATCATTCGAGAATTTGCGTCGTATTTCGAAATTGGCGAATGTTGGGGGTACAATCGTTTTATTCGGCTGGATTTGCTGACAACCAACGGATTTCTCAACGCCGAAAATGATTCACTTATTTTGAAGTTTCAGGTGAATGGAAGATTACTGGGGAGGATAATTAGCGTTCATCAGATTCACTTAGAATAAGCTTGTAGTTCAGTGGATAAAGCTTTGATCAGCGTTAATTCAAGTTCATGTGATACTTGAAAAGTACGCGTTGATGATAATTAGGCGGTAGTTGAAAGTTTTAAAGCCCATTCTTGAATTTTTGTCCATACTTAGCTAAATAAGAAAAAAGACACGCCTAGTTGAGTACGCACCACGGAGATAGCGACAAAGCGCTCGAATTTTGACCTCGGTGGCCATCGGGGTTTGAATCCCACCACCGGCCCACTAAAATGCGGGCCTACGTTCGGCTTCGCTAAAATGCCCACTACTGAAAAATGTTTCTAGTAAAACATTCAAAGTAACAAACATAAAATTAAAAAAAATAAAGTAATACATAACAAAAAAAATTGTAAGATGAATGCATTTAGCCCACGTAAATAAAACTTATTTTGAATGTATTTTAAAATACACAATAGGTACGTGCTCCTACCTACTATCAAAAATGTCGCGACCAGTCGTGGCACATTGCCCAACTTGAAGCCAACCAAGGTCATTATTTTTCCCAACTGGTCGATTTAAAAGAACGTTTATCGGTTGAATTGACCCAAAATTCGAACGACACCAGTGTACCGAATTTAACCGAAGCGCTGACATCCAAAACAACTGCAATAAATTCGGCCATTATTGGCAAAAGGATCAGTAATAGCCCATCGGTTTCGTCAAGTACAGATCAGCACAACACGGTTGTAAGGGTGGAAACGGGGTCGGAAAACGACGCACTTGTGGAACAGCACCACGACAGTAAATTGGCCAAAAATGCTCCATTAGTTCGTATTGCATCGATCGATACGGTGGGGGAAGACGACAACGACGAGGAGGAGGAGGAAGAGGAAGACAGTTGTGCACCAGTCGAACAACCCGACAAGCATGACGGATCTTCGGTGTTGTGCTATTGCATCAGTCAAGATTCACGCAATGCAAATGAAAGTTCACACTTGAAACGCAATAATGGCGGACAACGACAGGATGTACGAACGGACAGGCAAGATTCAAATAGAATGCACAATGTGTCACGTTTGAGTGCTACAACGTCATGTCAAAAAGTATGTCGCCATTATTTTTGTTATTTAAATTGTTGATATAGTCGTCTTTTTATTAGTTCTCTATTTGTACGCCATCTTTAACAATTGATTCTAACGGTTTTGTAAGCGTAACAACCTTAGGATTTCAGTAATGCTTATAAAGTCTCAATATTCCTGATTGCTCCTCCTCCACGTGGTGCATCCTGGACTAGGTGCCAACAGGCATCTAGACTACTAACAGTAGGGACCGGGTACACACTCATGTTCTGTGTATGTTATTTATAGGAGTAGCAAAATGTTTTAGTTGATAGACTGCATCTTTGTGACGGCACCACTGTTTGACAAAATTGAAAAGACCGCTTTTACGTTTGTTACGTTTATTAAACTATTGAAATCAATTGTTTAATATGTCGTACACATATAGAAATTATGAAAAGGTGACTAGATCACCAGTCAGATTATTTTTTCATTTTGGTTGGTAATGCGGTCACTTCTTTATTATTTTCCATATTTATACGGCATAGCAAACGATTGACTTCGATGGCTTGATAAGCGTAACAATTGTAGAAAAATAACAAAGTTTATTGGCTGGTAGACGGCATTCTTGTGACATCGCCACTGTTCACAAAGATTGACAAGGCGGCTTGAATTTTTATCAGGGTTATCTCCCTTAACCCAGCATCCATATATAGTTTAGATATACCTTAAGATACATTTTAAGTATTCTAGATGTATTCTCGCACCTATCCGTTGAGCATGTGCTCCCTGCTCTTATTAGTCAAGACTCCTGTGAGTATCTGTCCAAGATGCATTATGTGAAGAATAAACAGCCGAAAATATCACTATCATTATAAAACTGAAACATTGTAAGCATTACTCAAATCGTCAAGATGATGACATTGGCAGCAAACATGTCATTTTCACAACTGACATTGACAGTACAGTAGTTAATATCTATCACCTAACAACTACAATTGTCATTTTTCTCCAATTGCAGCATCCAAAGTTGTCCAATCCCAAAATTGACAATGGCATCAATTCGACCGAAATTACTGAAGGTCTGATAACTTCCAATTTGTCGCTACTGTCGAGCATCGACGTAACCCAGTCGTCGTATTCGCACAGTGACCACAGCCCAAGATCGCCCAGTCCCTTTTTGGTCTACGATGAGGCGCAATTGTTGGACGACTCGCTCAATTTAGACGAAAGTCAAATGGGCGAATTGTTGTTTGGAACTGGTCGTCGGCATTGTAACGAATCGATGCATTCAGCGATTCAATGTGACACAAATGATTGTCGTCAGCAGCATGAGCATCAGTCGGACGAAAGCGAAGACAATCGGAGTTGTGATTCGAATTTTTTTCATGAACATTGTGACGATGAAGATCACAACGATGTTCACGATGCTGATGATGCTGATGATGATGGTGATGAGGAAGATGAGGAACAGGGCGAAGACGAATATCTGGACGAAGATGATAATCAATTGGACAGTGAGTCGATGAAAATGTACAAACGCGTTTTGTGGCTGACACATTATTACAAGCAATGCAATCCATCGACATGTGATACAGTGACCTTGACAAAAGGTCATTCTCAAAGCGCAGAAAATTATGACAATGAAAAGGGATACAAAAGTGCCAATGTACACGGAAAAAATCGGATGTACAATAACGGTACAAAATTGGATAATTTACGTTCTCGGTATCAATATGACATTGTAAAAAATGCGAATTTGAACGGGACTATCAAGAGATTGTCTGCTCCTCGCCGATATCTGTTCAATACACACGAAACGCAATGTAGAAATGTTGTTTCTGATTTGAAAAATATTGTTAATGTGTTACAAACAAAAGAAAATGGGGAATATATTAGGTTTGTCAATTTGTTAAAATTGTTTTTTTAACGGAAAGCTATTTATGTCTACAAAAACACTATTTCCTGCTTTACACTGTAATCATTTCCTTTTCGATAACACGAGATCAGTAAAAGTGGCATAATATGAATCGACTGACAATAAAAAATGGTAATAAAGGTACAATTATTCGAATATGCCGGTGTGGTCGTGTAGTACAGGACTGGACTTGAATTCCCGGTACTACCTCCGGCATTGAATGCGAGCTTTTGCTTGGTTTTGCTAAAATGTTTACTTACTGACAAATGTTTCTCTTACAGCATTCAAACAACAAAAATTTTAATTAATAAAGATGAACAATAATAATGGTGAATTTGTTAATTAGTTCTTTATATGTTTTTAAGCTAACTAAACAATTCAATGGCAAAAGTTTGGATCTCAAATCGGTGGAGTCTACATTTTACTTATCTGAATAGTTCTAAATAAAGACGATCACATTTATTATTTAATATTTTGTAGTGTATTATACAATAAACTATTTAGTAATTAAACAATTAGATATGTATTGTGTTTTCTTTAATATTCAACATTGTATTTTATATTGATAATTTTACTTGACTTAATTATAGACCAGTTCACATTTTTATTAGTAGTATTGCATATGTGTAATTAAAATCAGTTTTTTTACAAGGTAGGTGGTTAAATAACTACGTTTTTGAAATAATAGTTTTAGGGGTTGATTCTATGCAATTCCAACCTAGCCACTATACCCAATTGGAAGGCTATATACAATGAAGCATTGATTGAATTTCTCTCCAGTAAATTATTTGATATGAATTTGAATAAAATAATATTTATTTTACAAAATCCAGCTATGGTAAAACAGTAATAACCATTGCTACCATGAATCTTGAAGGCAGTTGATAACGCCACGCTTATATAGGCATAAATCTTCATAGTCGCTGTGAAGGTCACACTTGATTGACTATTTGTTTGGTTATTTAAACATTTGAATTGTCCGTTAAGTTTAAAAAAAAATTAAAACCTCTCTTAAATTGTGAGTTAAAAAATTGAATAAATTGATTGTTGATCTTCATAAAATGCTTTTAACCTACTTTTCCGATGTTTAAGAACATTTACAAACTTTTGTATGATTGGTACTTACGTTCATAATAAATCAATATTTATTTTTAAAATGCAATCCAGGGTTAAACTATTGTTATTAGCCGTATTGCGTTGCATATTGTTATTAATTTAAAATTGTTAATTTTTATTTCAGTTGCCTGAATAAAGATTGAATAAACGGTTTTGTTCAATATATTTGTCATATTGGTAACCTTTCATGCAAGGCACATAACTGTCAACATTGGAATTTCAACTCTCTTTATTACTTTGACTTGTGTTGAATTTTATTAATTCAAATGTATATTGTTTTGTACTTAGTTTTATCTAGTGAAAATTATAAATTTGATGATAATAATAAAAGATCGTGTATCTATGAGAATAAATAAATAAATATTTTGTTTATTATGACTACTTTGAACGGATTTGATATTGGAATGTTTTTAAAAAATTTTTTATCACTAAATCTTTCTTGCCAAATTTTCAAACTTATTGTCTATGTGTGATGATGTTACACAGCGAGCATAGGCCAAATTTTTCCATGATCTTATTACAGTATGAATGAATCAATAAATTTTCAGAATAGTTTTGAGACCCCAGTGATTATTTTACAAAATAATATGAATTATTAAAAATATCAATTTGACCCAGTCCAGAGGACAGTGCATCTTCAAACTCGCCTCCTGATTTCCAATCTTTTTTGGATTCGAATATTTCTCAACCACCTTCGTCCAGATACTGTCCACTTCCAAGCACATCCAATTCAAACCAGACGTGCTGTACTGATAATGGTGATAATGGAGATATGTTACATAATCCATGCTACAACATTAATCAAGGCCGAAACACCCACACATCCAAATCTTTCAAATTTTTGAGAAAAAAAACATCCACCAGTTTGCATCGTTCAACTTCGTCAAGGTCATTTCTGGTTAGAAATAATGAACAGACCTCAACACCGAAGACAGGTCTGTTGTAGATGGTTTTTCTATTTTAAAAAAACATCAATTTAGTCACCTGTTTGACAACAAGTAATTATTTTCACGTTTTATAGTCGTCGATAGTTCCTTTTACAATAGATTAACTTCTAACGTTACAATTAAACTGTAGACTGTTAATGATCCTTAGGAATTGAGTAATGTGTATAAAGTCTCAATTTTTAACGATTGTGATATTCTTAACTGTTCCTCCTCCATCTGGTGGTGCATCATGGACTAGGTGCCTATATGCATCTAGACGAATGACAGCAAGGACCGAGTGCACAGTGGTATAACTGGGTACAAACATGTGCTCAAGATATCTTTAGATATACGTGTACCATATGCAGTCGTTCGACTAAGGAAGATAATCCTAACAAAATTCAAGCAGTTTT
Source organism: Cardicola forsteri (assembly GCA_025895645.1). NCBI lineage: Eukaryota > Metazoa > Platyhelminthes > Trematoda > Strigeidida > Aporocotylidae > Cardicola > Cardicola forsteri. Next base: position 134,284 of record JAKXYG010001114.1, on the reverse strand, counting down.
GTCAATCCTTGTAACAGTGGCGACGTCACAAGGATGCCGTCTATTAGCCAAGAAACTTCGTTACTCCTCTTCTAAGTTTGTTACGCCTATCAGGCCATCGAAATCGATCGTTTTATATGCCGTATAGATATGGAAAATAATGAATGAATGGTATTTAAATTGTACTGCAGTAAAGGATTACAACCCCCACCCAATCTATACCAAGGTCCGCACTCAATGTCGCTAAAAAGACTCGAATTGAGTCACGTGTCCACCTCTCTTACTCCAACACACACGTCAATCAATAAAACAAATAATCAACATTATTTCTGACCAATGCAAATTTAGAACATCTGACGCTGCATCCGAGCGGCAGTCCAGCGAACGACCAAAAGCCCCAAACCACATCTCAACAATGCAAGTCGGCCAGTCTGTTCCAATCAGCATCAATCGATTGCAGTCAGGAGTCTTTCGTTAAGGAATCAAACCGTCCAAACGGCTGTACAACTGTGACAAACAACTACGATTCGACTGTTGCTATTGACAAGTCGAAATTATTCAACAATATGACAAATCAAATGTCTGACATACAATCTAATCTGCTGGATACTACCAACCAACACAATAGTCCCAGTGCTAATCATATGGATTGCGGGTTAGTGGATTAATTTGGCATGAAATTGTATGGGTACATTTTATATCAAAATCTACATTTATTTAATTGTTGTTGCTTACATGTTTTATGAAAAAGGCCCTTTTTTCAACAAGTGAAGTTTGGGATACCGATGGGCGTTTAGTACCAGCTGTAGGACTCGAACTTATGTCTACCCAGTTTAGAGTCTAGTATTTTTGCTATATATATATATATATATATATATGTAAGTAATTGCATTTAACGTGTCTACATACATAAACAATGTTTTACCTCATTAACATAAACAAAATAATATGCAAAAAGTATATTTTTATTTAAACATTATTTTTATATTTGTATAACATAGAACGACCAACTCCGATGGTGCAATAAGCATAACACATGTAAGAGAACAACAACGTTTCTTGCCCAATAGATGGCATCCTTGGAACGGTGCCATTGTTTGCATGAATTGTTGAGGCTGCTTGATATTTTGTCAGAGTAATTTCCCTTAGTCCAAGGGCTATCTACATATATAGACCTTTTAAGTACCCATGAGCGTATGCTTGCACTCATTCGCCAAAACGAAAGCCCAAATACATCGTTGTACACTTGGTCTCTGCTGTGTTAATGCCAAGTACACTTTGTCCAAGATGCGCCATGCGGAATTGACATTCAAGATCATTACCATTACTGGGAAAACTGTGATTTTATACAATAAGCAATACTTAAATCTTTAACACTATTGGTATCCCTGCAAAAGGTATAAATTGCAAAACAGTGGAAATTAATGGCAAAGTCGTTTGTCTGTCAAATCTCTACGTGCCTCTGAAAGCCACGAACGGTAGAAAGAAATTATATGGGATGCTATGAGAACTGGAAAGGTGTAAAGTTGCACAATAATTAAAAAATCAGAAAAGTAGTATTTAAGGCAATGTGGGTTTCTGACTCAAACATTTATGGTACTCTTATAGTATAGTATATTTAATTAGTCATAAATATGGACTAAAATTCATTATACCAATCATGTGTAGAAAAACGAAGAAATTAAATTGAATTGAACGACTGTGATAAAGCAAATGTAGAAAAAACATTCATGTTTTTGAGATTTATGAAAACACGCATGAACCACATTATTGTACATTTTACTTAAATTACTGATTTTTAAACTTGCAGTTCTAAAATTTACTTCTGTTTAGGTTCACAATTGATTTGTATTAGTGTTATTATTAATAGTAGTAGTAGTAGTATTTTTATTTTATTACAACTTTTATTAAAAATACGATTGTTTGATATGCTGTAAAATAATAATAATATTAATAATAATAATAATAATAATAATAATAATGCATTATACTTAATTTTATTACTGACGATTAGGCTACAGAAAGTTGAAGATGTGGAACAAACAGAAACCCAAATTGGTGGCTTGGATCCAATCAAAGACCCGATGGAACTAAATTCCAATGGATCAATTTTATTATCTAGCAGAAGTATGTGTAATTTAAAAAGTTTTTCCATTAATTACAATTGTTTACAGGTGAAAAATTGTAAAGTAGCATTTACAATCTACTTTTTTCAATGACGAATTATCATAACCGTACGGAGATACTATGCAGGTTTGGTCTAGCGGTACAGCGCTCGACTCGAATCTAGGTGGACATTGCTTCAATCCCATCCCTCTGAATGCGATCTCATGTTGGACTTCGTTGAAATGTCCACTGCTGAAAGATGCTTTTCTCGTATAAAATATTCAAAGTAGTACATTCATTTTGGTTGGTGACGTGGTCACCTCTTCATTATTTCCCATATTTGTACGACATGTAGAACGATCGATTTCGATGGCTTGACAAGCGTAGACAAACGTGGAAGAATAACAAAGTTTCTTGGCTGATAGACGGCATCCTTGTGACGTCGCCACTGTTCGCAAAGATTGACGAAGCCGCCTGATTTTTTGTCAGGGTTATTTCCCTTAGCCCAAGGGCTACATATGGTATACTTATACCTTTAGATACCTTTTAACTATCCTGGGTGTATGTTCGCACCCACCCGCCGTAGCGGAAGCCCAGTTATACCGCTGTGCACTCGGACCCTGCTGTTATTAGTCTAGATGCCTAGGGGCACCTAGTCCAGGATGCACCACGTGGAGGACTAACAGTCAGGAATATCACCATCATTGGAAATTGAGACTTTATAAGCATTACTCAAATCCTCAGGATCATTAGCATCCCAAAGTAGTACAGGTAAATAAATAAATAACTAAATAAGCATCACTCTATCGTTGGAATAACTCATTCAGATAATGCCTTGCCCACCAAATAGAAATCAAATGAGAGAACGCTGCTTGGCGAGTTTGACTCAATACAAGTTAGATGTTTAGCTAAGTCGTAGCATGTTTTAAATTGACTTCGTTTTTTCTACTCATTCGACGGCGGGGGCAGCAACAACTCCTGTGAGATGGTTAGAAGATTGTGATAATTTATATTCAATCGTGCAAGATGGTTAAAAAAGTTTATCAATAATCTCATTAAGGGTAAAATCTTTTGAACTAGTTATTATCAAATATTATAATTATTGCAAAACCCTTTTGCCTTAAAATAAGCATGAGGGCAACAAAATGATCCCATAGGTTGGAACATTTTGCCAAAATGTTTGTTTGATCACCCATGAGACATTCATTTCAATTAGATCGCTCCAAGTTTATTGTGGTCTACTCCAACCTTACTTTTGCCATCATCAGTTGTCCATTCCAAAACGGTTCTTGCTGGACTTTCGGACAGTAAACGTAGAATTTGGCCATACAATCTTCTTCGTCTGATCGAAGATTGAGCTTACTTCCGGCCTGGATCATTTCTTTGTTGTTGTTTACCGAATTTGCGTTCTCTGTAGATATTTTACAGAAGCCACATTGCTAATCTTACGCTCAAACCCTTTATCCAGGCTTGAAATTGCTTAGATTGGTTCATTTCTAATTTTATTTTATTACTCGACAGAAAACATTTTCGACCAAGTGAACATTATTTAGTGAATCCGCGTTTTATAGACTGCTGGTGAGAATTAGACCCCAGGTAGATCAACCTGTAATCCCGGAACATAAACATGTATGTTTATGACGGTTAAATTACATTCACAAATTTGTTTAATTTATAGACTCAACCGACGTTTTACACATGAAAAAATTGTCAACCAATCAGCGTGGTTTAGAAACACAACCGAATTATCAAACATCAGGTCCGGATGTGCAAAATTCTTCACCATGCACCGAGGATTGTGATCGGGAATTAATTATTCGTGATTAGAGCACAATGCAATAGTAGAATTATCATAGTCGGGGTTTGTCGTGAAACAAAATGTCTCTATAGCGATTATTATTATTATTATTCAAATTTAATAAATATTCAAATATAAATTATCAAAAATGGTTCTTATTTATTTTTATTGATGCTCAGTCATATGGCCACTCCTTCATTACTTCTCAAACGATCGTCTCCAATAATTTCATAAAACGTAACAAATGTTGGGAAATGAAGTTTATCAGCTGACATACGGGCTTGCAGTTACATATGCACCTACGTTAGTTGCGCAAGGATCAAGCTAGTTTGTTATGACAATGTTTCAAATCATTACCATTGTTCAGACGACAAAAACAACAAAACTAGATCAAAGATAGGCAATGGGTGACAAAGTAAAGCCGTTCGCGTACAAATTATCTATTTCCTAGAATATTAAACTCTGATAAAAAGCTCGTTCTCACTTTGGAATTAATAAACCAGAAAGTCAACTCCTTGGCACAATAAATAGCTCACTGCAACTGTAATCTATCTGACACCAGGCATAATACAACAGGTGAGAAATATAAAGTTACAACACATTCCGACAACAAACGACCGACTTACAGCAGCTCAATTGATCAAACTTTTGAATCCATAAGTTTTGTTTACACCTACTCTAGAATTCCAATCAGCATTTTAACTTTCAGCAACCTAAGATATGCATTCGTCTTAATAATCCGTCAATTGAACTTCGATCACGTCGCATAGCTCAGCTATTGAAGATATAGATGTAATCACCAATGTTGTTAATAAAATAGTAATCTAATAATTAATTCCTATTTAATCAATCCATGAAATAATGACATCTTAATTTCTTTAGGACAGTATCTGCATTAAAAGTAAAACAGTGATTAAAACCCACGACAATAAACACTTAAATGCTGAAGGTGTATATTGGAAACAACAAACGTTGGTGATAGAAGCACCATTTCATTTGTTCTGTCTGCATCACATCCCGAATTCCCATGCCAAGAGGTTGTCGAATGAGAATTATACTAACACTTATCCATCAATAAAACAATACATCTAAATCGAATTGACCAAAAGAAGTCTTGCCATCAAAAACCAAAGAAAAACAAAATTAGAAAATCTTTATTTCAAAACTGTATTCGTATCGTTTATACATTCTATTGCCTTCCTCTACCTCTAAAACCTCCGCGATTCTTATTAGATCCACCGCCGCCGCCATGACCGCGGAAACTGTTTCTTCCACCACCTCGATTGAAACCGCCACCACGATTATTAAAACCACCACCACCTCGGTTAAAACCTCCTCCGCGTCCACGATTTTCTCCATTATGTTTGAATCCACCTCCATTTTGCTTGAACCCACCGCCGCGGCCACGGAAATTATTCTTATTATTATTGAATTTATTAGGCGTTGTATTCTGCACAAAGTTTTTATTTTTAGGAGACTTCATAGGAACATCCTCATCTTCATCATCCTCGTCATCATCATCATCATCATCATCATCATCTTCTTCATCATCATCATCCTCGTCATCTTCTTCATCATCATCGTCTTCATCATCATCTTCATCATCATCGATAGATTCAATCTGCTTTTTCTTGGCATCTTTCTCCTTGGGTTTGGAAACCGGGACCTTTTTGACCACTTCCATTTCTTCATCACTATCTTCTTCCTCCTCTTCATCATCGTCATCATCTGAATCACTACCGACGTTGGGTATATCTAGAAGAACAATGTTAATTTATAAAAAGAGCATACCTTTAACAATGACAGGTTTCTTCATCTTATTATCCTGCTTAGATTGAACCGCTACATTGCTGCTGTCATCTACTTTGATAGCTGAAAGTAAACAAAAATAATGTATTATTATTTCGTAGTTTTTAATTACCATTGTACCTATTAATGTTTTTCTAATAATTTACATTTTAACGAGTAGTGATTGGACACCCAATATTAATTATGTTTAGATAATCAAACATAAAAACCAGATACTTACACTTCAACGAAGCCATACAATGTTGACCGTTTAATGTGACTTGAGACCGTATCGCCTTTTGACAGTCATCAGCTGTGTTGAATACAATAGTAGCCGACCTGTAGAACAAAAATACTTTTAAACGTGCTCATATAAAAGATAAGCAAACTAAATGAAAATAAAATACTCACCCAACAAACTCTCCCGAAGGTTTCTTATTCAATTCAATCGACTTAGAGGTTGGATAGAGCTTCTTAAGTTCTTCTTCCTTGCATTTTTGACCAATGTTTCTCACATACGCAATATTGCCATTTATTCCCCCGCAATAGGAAATTGTCAGCTTTCTATCTCCAACCATCTTATCACCTAAAGCAGCAGCATTGCGAACTTCATATGATGGGAAATATACCATAAACGATCTAATTAGGAATGACATAACAATTACACAAAAACCTACCCCTTAGATTTTCCTTCAGCGTGAACAGAAGTAGGAAACACTTTTTGAATTTGCTGCAAGGTTGCATTCTTTGGAGCATTTACAACAAACAAACTTGCTTGAGGTTTCCCTGTTTTTGTAGGTACAAATCTCAAGGAAATCTAATAATGAAAAACAATTGGTTAATAAAAAATACAACTTACTTTGTTCTGGCCCAAAGTAGAGCTTTTGTGTGCATTAAAGGCGCTCGAAGCATCGGCACAGTTTTCGAAATCAACATAACAAATAGCTTCGTTTTCACGAGGAATAATCTTTATGTTCTCAGCTTTTGGAAATAAATTTTTAATTTGAGACTCCGTAACAGTCGGAGGAAGTTGAGTAACTGATAATGTACGCGACTTTCCAGCTAGTTCGGAATCACCTTGAAAAAAAACTAAATTAATCATCCGTACGAAAAAATAGATTATAAACTATCCTAGAAAAAACTTACTGACTTGATCCTTTGCAAAATTTACATGCAAATTGCGATTATCAAACTTTTTGCCGCGTAAAATTTCTAACGCCTTGGATGCGGTGTCAGGTGATGTAAAATTCACAAAAGCTGCATTCGAGTGCTGATTGCGTTTGCCTTCAGTTAACAACTTCATTGATGTTGGTTTGCAATGTGCGGGTAAAAAATCTTCAATCTGCTCCTAATAAATAACTTATTAAAAAACTGCAATACATACTTTACTCAAAGTCTTCGGCAACCCATTTACGAACAATGATGATGTTGCTCCTTTATCTGTCACCGTTTTAGCCAAATTACCAATGGGTCCACTAACGTGAATCAACTCGAGTTTCTTTCCATCAAACTTCAGATCTTTCAACACCTTATTACTCGATGACATGGTGACAAGAACTAAAGGACTGTCAACTCTACTAACATCCGTTACATTAAAGCCATTTTTATTCAAAAACGTTTTCAATGCAGCACAATCGCGTGAGGCTGTTGGAATTATAGCATAGCTGACATCGCCAGATACTGCTTTGGAATCCTGCACCGTTTTTTGACCTGTAAATTGTCCAATTGAATTAACACTGATTTTGGATTGACTTTCATTCAAATTCTTTTTAGTCTGTGGAGTGGTCTGATTGACAACTTTATTCATTTTTGCTTTACTTATGACATCCTCCTCTTCGTCGTCATCATCATCTTCATCGTTATCATCATCATCCTCGTCGTCATCATCATCCTCTTCATCGTCCACATCATCATCATCGTCTTCATCTTCATCATCATCATCTTCATCATCATCATCATCTTCTTCATCATCTTCATCGTCATCATCATCCTCATCGATAACTTTTTTCTTGTTCGAATCTTTGTGATTTGCAAAATTGTTAACCATTTTCATTTTCTGTTATCAAAAAACAAATAATGCGTTATAAAAACAACATGGACGAACTTGATATGGTATAAAGCAATTACGTAAATAACACTACTTGATATCAACATACAATACACTAACGATAGCTCCTTGTAAAGGTTACACGGGTTGATAACTAAATTTACTGAACATTTATTAGTTTATAGTATGAAGATAAATTTAAGTAAGGAACCTATTTAGTATCTTGTCAGTAGCAAGTTATACTCCATGATGATTATGTAACGCCATTTTCTAACAACCTTTGTCAATAATAATCTAATTTCCTAATCTGTAATCAATAACAATGCTAGCTTAGACGTCTGATAAAGGTTTGCAATTTATCTACAATATCGGAACGATTTTAAAAAGGGATCAATGCTACCCCGATATAATATACCATCCCCTATTAATCTGTTATTGTTCCCCGTTCATTAGTAGCATAAGTGATAGTAAATGTATTCACCATAAATACCGTTCCAATGTAAACAATTTATTAAACGATTTCTTTTCAAAACTCTAAATAATTGTTCACAGTATAACAGAATTACGGATAGCACTATTTTGACAAAATTATACTGTTATAAGGTAAGCTGATATTTCAGAAACATCTGATTCGTCACATCAAATTTTAAAATATCACATTTAACTTAATATTACTCAAAAAATTACAGTTGAAACGTAGAAATGCGTGCAAAACAGTAAACATTGGTTTAAAACAAAATTACCTTATTCTTTTGCTTATCATCATGTTTTGGCATACGGTCCAATTGTGCTTCAACATCAGACTCATCGTCCGAACTATTAGTCAAAGGACGCTTAGCTCCAACCTTAAATGGAGACTGTTTTCCTTTTGGTGTAAGTTTTGATTTAGCGTTGGGAGTTACCATTGCAAGTCTAAATTTGGAATACAAATCAAAAGATAAGATAACTTATTTGCAACACTCAAATATTTACTCACAAAAGATCATAACACAACTTAAAAACCAAACATAATACATATTTATAAGTGAACTGTATGTGAATATACTGAGGTAGATATCACTACCTGAGAAGTCACAAAAAGCATGCCACTTACCTCAAACACGGCGCTGAGTGTATAAAGTATATGTCGTGATTGAACTTACTTAAACAACTTAATAAATTGTTAAAACAGTATTAATTTTTTTAAATTAAATGTATTTTATATACTTTTATTAAAATAAAATATAAAAACAATATTATTTGCTTTATTTTTATTTTTCTTATAAGTAATAAATTTTAAAATAATGTGTAATAAATATTTTTAAATATTTCAACAAATTTTTAAACAATTGCAAAATTGGAAATAACATTATTTATTATTTTAATTGTCTTCAATGGGCAATTAAGTTGTTATTTTAATTTTGCAATTGTTTTTTTTTGCTTATTTGGTTTTAATTATTTTGTAATTTCGAAATGTTCGATTTTAATTTATGTTTTTGGGTTACTAATACACTTGTAAAATATTTTAAAAATTAGCAATTAAACAATATATTAACGTCAATAATTGTTTTAAAAAACGGCTTTCGTATTCAGAAAATAGAATTAAATCGGTTATAAAAACCATCCACCATCTTATCAATCCTGTCTGTTTTACTTATATATATATTGCTGTAGAAATTTTTATTGATGCGTTTAAACAAAATTTTGTTTTTTAGTAGATAAAAAAACATGATCATCTTGATTTGAGATTAATATTACCTTTCCAAGTCTGATTTTAACGTTAATTTTGGTTTTACCGTCTTTACCAATGATACTTTCCAGATATGTAAAGGAATCAACAATATCAATATTTTGTCTATTAGTTTTAATGGGCAAATAATTGTTTAACGTTGTGTATAACAGTTTTTTTTTAAACAGTTAATCTGTAAGGCAACATAATAAATAAAATCACTGAGAAATATCTTTCCGCAGTGGACATTTTAACGAAGCCGAACGCGTGGGCCCGCATTTTAGTGCCGGTGATGGGATTCGAACCCATGCTTTTGTAAAAGTTCGACGCTGCTAACCGTTGGGGTTTGAAGTTCAATACTTGCCAATTGTTGGAGTTTGAAGTCAAATACCACTGAATTTGTAGAAATTAAAATTGAATACTATCTAGAATTCAGAATTCGAAAGTGCAATACTTACTTTTTGTATATTGTGAGAGTTCAATATTTGACAACCGTCGGGACTTGAAGTCCAATACTGCTATATTTGGAGTTTTTTGGAAACTCAACCAGTTATATTGCTTGAAGTCAATATTTATTAATTATTGGAATTACAGTTCATTATACTACTAAACCATTGGGGTTTGAAATTCAGTTATGCTTAAATTGGTGTACAGTTTTGGCAAATATCAATAATAGCTGATCTCTTGGTGTTTGAATCTAAAACCACTGTGTCATTAACGTCTAGCAAAATGTCAAAATATACAATTTTGAAGACAGGTGACAAGCAGAATCTGGTTATTAAACTTTCGGGTGTTGGTCTTCAGAATACCAGTCAGCATCCAGTGACAATGATGGGTTGCCATTCTGATAATTATATGTTTGACTGTATAATAAATAGATGTTTTAATAGCATCGCTAAATTAAAAAAGATAAAAAGATTGGAGCAAGGGATAGCTTTATTAAAACTTGAATTAAACTTAGAGGCAACTACTAACGAATTTGTAAACGTTAGTGACAGTGATCCGAAGCTAGAAATAAGTTTGAATGTATTTCACTCTCAGTATTGTACAGTGAATATTTCAGTTGAAGTACAGAAAGTGTATAATAGAAAATTTGGTGATTTTAATAAGATTTGCACAAATTCTATTAATGAATTAAAAGCGTTTGTTATTGTTGAAAATACAGTTAATTTAGTTAGCGGATGTTATCCAGTTATATTGCTAACTAAAGGGTATTACAGAGATTTTAAGAGCATAAAAAAAAATTTATTTGTGATCAAAATGCCAAAAGAATCTCCAAAATCAAAGTGTTAAAGGTTAAAAAAAACGAAAAGGAGAAGGTTAGATATTTTGTTTTAGTTTCTGCCCGTAGTTTAATGAGTCCATTTAAGTAGTGTTTTATGTAAACAATTATACCTAAAGTAAAAGGTTGTATATCTAACTTTGTAATCGGCAAAGACATTAGGTAGCATTTTTTTTACTTAAAAGCGTGAATTAAGACTAAGCATGCTTGTTTGGTTTGCTTGTGGTTGCTATGTATGAGTAATATTACAAGTGTCCGGTGTTCACCATTCCCATTCAAATCAACGTCTGAATTTTATGCATCGCTTGTTGTGAATTCATCTTGCCCTAAAAATGTCCGCTTTAAAAAATTGCGTTTTTTGGCTGGGAGTGTTACTGTTGGAATGAAATATTTAAAATGATTATTAATTTTTATTTCAATTACAATTTTTATATTTTACATTTAAACAACTTTGGCTTTATTTGAACTTTGTTTTAAAGCGCCTTTTTGTATTTAAATTTATCGCGTTTGTTGTTGACGTGACTGGTTTTGTGAGTATATCGTGTTCTGTTTTTCTGTTGGTAAAGAGTATTGGTATGTAATTTTGAGTTATTTTGTAATAATAAATTTCAAAACAATAATTAAGATAACACAAAAGTTTTTTTGATTGAAATTAACTAAAGTGCTGATAATTATCCGTATCAATTTAAATCAAAGGAAATCATGGTCGAGGTTTTAGTGAGATCTTATATGGATCACTTTAGTTACAGAAATGTCATCAATACATATTTCCGAAATTTGAATTACATTTATCTCTTTATTGTTATCAAAATCTATAATAGTATTTGGCGTTGCCTTGTATATATTATTGTGAGAAAAAAATGTGTTATCAATAACTACTTAACGTTAACAACCTATAATCATTATCATAACTATATTCTACGCATCAATAATCATTCTTATGGCAATATATGAGAGTGAAACGTGAAAGCGAACAGACAAAATGGTAAATGTTTTTTATCTCCGGTATCTTAAATGTATTTTAAAAATTATCTGGCAAAAACATATTTTAAATAATGAAATTATAAAAAAACTGACTTCCGTTCTCTACATTACATTATTATAATAAGACGAAAAAAACTACCTGGTCAAATTCTACGTTTACTGTCCGAAAGACCAGTAAGAACGGTTTTGAAATAGAAGATTAAAAATGGTAAAATAAGGTTGATAAATTACAAAAAACTTGGTTAAGAATTATTTGGGAAAATCTAATTGAAATGATCAAACAAAACGTTTGGTCAAACGTAAAGGTAATAATTTTCTTTTCTGGGTACTGCATGAAGTTTTATTGCCTTGGTAAGATGTTAGCAGTATATCTAAAATAATTGTATAATTATTTAAAATAATTAAATTAATTGTACTATTTAAAATTTTAAACATTTATAAATTTGTTCTATCTTCGTTTTAGAATGTGATTTGCACCCAACCTTTGCGCCACAATTGGTATTGGTTGATTATGAGAAGACTCGATATTTATAAAAATAATGTATTTTATATTTATTTAAACAATAAAATTACAAATTACCTAATAAAAATATTATTAAATTTTTTTTTAAAACGTTTGAACGGCGATTTCCACATCCTACTAGATTCAGGATTCAGGATTGTACACGAGTTGGTAGGCCAAAACGCCTTTTAGTACTCGGCTCTCAAATTATCTCAAAATTTTAAGGGAAAATATGAAATAAATAGTAAGGTAAAGTGAGATTAATCAGAATAATAATAATTTTTTATTAAAATATAATTTAATTATACTCTTAATTATAACGGCTTGTTTTATACTTTCACAAAAAATAAATAATGACCTTCATATTTTTAAACCTTCCAATCAATGTTTTTTCGTTTTGGGTCCGCATGTTTCAATCGTGGCTATCGGTTTTCACAGAAAGTTTCATATCAGTTTTTAATTAGTAAAAAGGTTTTTGCTCATAAAGTTATTGATGTAAATGCTAATGTTGTTTCACGTTCAAACGATTCTTTGGTGGGAAAATGGCTATTAGGTTTGGCTGGTATGACATTTGGTGCTGTATTTCTTGGGGGTCTTACTAGGTTAGTATAAATGAAAATTATTTATTTCTTTAGATTAACGGAATCTGGTCTATCTATGGTTGAATGGCATCCTTTTAAAGAACGACCTCCATTAGATGAAGGGGAATGGGACGCCGCATTTTCAAAATATAAAATGTTTCCAGAATATGAATTGTAAGTTGTGAATACTATTCTTTATATTTTTAGTTATGTGCAACAAAATGGTGAAATGTCATTGACATATTTTAAATCGATATGGTATATGGAATATCTACATCGTACATGGGGGGCGATTAATTGGTTTAGCATTCGCAGTTCCAGCTAGTATATTTCTTTATAAAGGATATTTTTCAAAATCAATGAAAATTAGAGTTTTTATTTGTGGTTCACTAATTGGTATTCAAGTAAATTGTTTATATTTATTTTCTATAACTTTGAATGTTTTATATAATTTAAGAAAATTTAAATTTTCTTATTAAGTTAATTTTGAATAAGGAAAAGATTTTTAAGTTTTGGGCTTGAATAGTTATTGTTTTTACTTGAAAAAAGTTAAGTTTAATTCTTTTCCACTACTGTGGGATAAATGTTTTGTGCTGTGATTTCAACATATAGGCTAAAATTATACTCTAAAATAAACCGAAATAACTAGATTTTGTTTAGGTTTGGGATGCTTGCATTAAATTGACCAATTTTAGCAAAGTTGTTTTAGATTAAATTTTTGTTTATCTATTTATTAATTGGTTGAAAATATTAGGTTACATGAGTAATTTAGATGAATATTGTATGTAAGAATCTCGATTTTTTCGAAAATGGTTTGTGTAAATAAATTGTGACGTAACATAACCAATGCGATGCATGTTATTTGCTCAAAATTTACTATTCTAAAGTAAATTCTTGCAGTTGATGAGAAGTATTTGAAAAAAGCAGTGAAAGATCATTAGCATTCCATATGGTTATAAACTGATGAAGATATATATATATATATATATAATATATAAGTTTACTTATAGACATTTTAGTAGTTTTTTTGATGATATTTAAGTTTAAAAAATTTAATTTTAGGGTCTTCTTGGTTGGCTAATGGTACGCAGTGGTCTTAAAAAGCCCAAACGACCTGCTGGTATGTCGGAAGATGAAGAGTTTGTTGGTGTTCCTCGTGTAGAGCACTATTGGTTAGTGGACACTTACTTTCTGCAGTTTTACTATATTCTTTATTTCTTTGGAGTGGTTTTAATCATCTAGTATCGCATCCACCGGTGAGTATTATAAATAGAATGTTTTTTTTGTATCTACAGCATGGAAACAGTGCACTTAGTTGTTCAAAAGTAAAAAAGCATCGGAATACAGATGATAAAAAGCAGATTGAAGTTTGTTTTGTGACTAGATTAATTTTGCCTATGGTTACTGTGTAAATAATCCTGATGATGGCATTCCTAATTCTGTACCGTTATGTGGAGCATTAATAAATATAGTAATAATATTAAAAGTTGGTACCAAAGCCACCTCTTAATTAGTTCCAAGTACTCAAAGCATCTCGAATAATTCCTCTCCACTGTTCACGGTTTTGGAGAGGCGTGCACCGATATGTCAGTCCAACAACTTTGCCATTGTTTCCAAGATAAAGTCCCGACCAGAATGAGGTGAAGATCGTCCCGAACAGCATCCATCCAAGTACATGTGTGACCACCTTTCCTTTTCTTCCAATCGGCATTTGGACAAGCCAAAGTTACGGAACGTGAGATTGCATCAGGATTTTTACGAAAAACGTGTCCAAACCAGTGTAATCTACGTTGTTGCGATACCAAAGAGGGAAGTTTATAAAATTGGAGGTCATCTCGAATTTGGCGGTTACTGATTTTTTTTCTCCAATCCCTTGATACGGATGATGTAAAATGAGTGTTATGCCAAATATATCTAAGACATTTTGTTTTAATTTTGTTAATCTCTGACCCTGTAAGAGTCCAGGTTTCAGCTGTATATAGAAGCAATGTGCCAACCAATGTAGAGAAAATGTTCATCTTTGTCTTTGGATTGATGTTTTGTTTGTATTTATAGAAGGAATGCTTGTATTAAATTAAATACAGCTGTAGAACACTGGATAGTGCAGCTTTTTGTTTATTGTTAATGTTGATACTTTTGTTGTTAGGTAATCCAGAGGTTTTTAATTTACGAAATTTTTATATTAGATAAAACCATTTGATGGATTGAAGACATTGAAATCAAGTATTCATATGTCGAAGATGGCAGCTTTTTTGACTATTGCTTATGGTACGTTTTTATTTGGCTTTTAATTCAATATTGTGAAAATGAGCAGTTTTTGGGTTGCCAATTGGTGTCGTATTTTAAATACTTGTAATATGTTACTTACTCAGATAATTCAGTTGGTTGGCGACGTAGCCACCTTTTCTATATTTCTCTATTTGTACAGCCTATTAAACAGTTGACCTCAATGGGTGTAGAAGAATAATAACGCAGTTTCTTGGCTAGTAGACGATGTCCTGGTAATGACGTTACTGATTGCAAAAGGTTGAAGAAGCCACCTAATATTTCGCCAGGGTTGTTTTGGTCTAACGATTATTTATGGTATACATATACCTTTAGATACCTTTAGTGTACCGCCGTAGCGGAAGCAAGTGGACATTTGGCGAAGATAAATGACAACCCGTTTTGCATTATCCGTATTAAGGGATTGGACAAAAAAGATCAGTAACCGCCAAATTCGAGATGATTTCCAATTTCATAAACTTCATTCTTTGGTATCGCGACAACGTAGATTGCGTTGGTTTGGACACGTTCTTGTGTTTATATTTTTAATACTTTGAATGTTTTATGGGAAACATTTTTCAGCAGTGGACATTTTAGCATAGTCGAATGTGGGTCCGCATTTGGTGGGCCGGTGGTGGAATTCGAACCCGGATGTCCACTGAGGTCCAAGTCGAGCGTTGTACCGCTAGACTATTTTGATTCTTGGGATTAGTGAGTCACAGTTTTCAGCTCACTCTAACATTTATCTACCTACCACTCACGTAACAAAATGGACCAGTAAAACATCTAACCACATTACGACCCTAATATAATATAATAATAATAATAATAATAAACGTTAGTGGCAATACCACCTCTTTATTAGTTTTAAGTTTGCATAGCATTTCGAATAATCCCTTTCCATTGTTCACGGTTTTGGGGGCGTGTAGGGAATATGTCAGTCCATCGACTTAGCCATTGTTTCCAAAATAAAGTGGTCAAAATAGTGTGAAAATTGTCCCGAACGGCATTCGCCCAAGTACGTTTCTGACCACCTTTCATTTTCTTCCAGTCGGCATTTGGACAAGCCAAGGTTACGATACGTGAGATTGCATCAGGATTTTACGAAGAACGTGTCCAAACCAGCGCAGAAATATTACATTATTAGGTCAATTTTTCATAAAGACAAGCATTAAATATCTCATACAAACCAAAGTTATTATCTTAATTTTGAATAACCAGTATTTTTTATACCAAACTATTTTCCATTGCAATAATTTGTCTTGTTTTTCAGGTGCTCTTGTCGCAGGATTGGACGCCGGTTTGGTGTACAACTCGTGGCCCAAAATGGCTGATCGTTGGGTTCCCGACGATTTGTTTGTTCCGCGCTACGGCGGTATATTGCGCAACAT
Organism: Cardicola forsteri; assembly: GCA_025895645.1. Classification (NCBI taxonomy): domain Eukaryota; kingdom Metazoa; phylum Platyhelminthes; class Trematoda; order Strigeidida; family Aporocotylidae; genus Cardicola; species Cardicola forsteri. Next base: position 117,853 of record JAKXYG010001114.1, on the reverse strand, counting down.
GCTTGACAAACCCGGTCAATGTGCAATTTACTCACCGCTTGTTGGCCTACGCAGTCACTACGGATGTATTGGCCTTGTGGATTTTGGCAATGCGTATTGGTGTGGCCTCGACAGGTCCTCGCATTCGTCTAGCTGCCCACTTGGCTTTGGCTGCTGTGTTGGGGCAGGGTTTGTTGGGCATTAGCACTCTCGTTCATCACGTGCCCATACCCTTGGCTTCGATGCATCAATGTGGCAGTCTTGTGTTGTTTTCGTCATTGCTGTGGTTTCGCATTGTTTGAAGGCCGTTCCGAAATAAAACTGTCAGCCGTTTTGCGTTTTTTTTCTTTTTTAAAATTACGTTTTGGATGGTAATGCTTATAAAGTCCCAATTTCCAATAATGGTAATATTCCTGACTGCTAAGGGAGGTAACCCTGACAAAAAATCAAGCGGCTTCGTCAATCTTTGCGAATAGTGGCGCCGTCACAAGGATTCCGTCTGCCAGGCAAGAAACTTTGTTATTCTTCTACCTTTGTTACATTTACTAAGCTATCAAAATTGATCGTTTGCTATACTGCTCAAATACGGAAATAATGAAGAGGTGACATTACGTCACCAGCTACAAGATATGTTTGGCAGTTTTGGATAGGTATCAAAAATAAGGACGATCTTAAGCTTTCGAGTAATGTTTATTAAGTGGTGATAATCGTGTTCCTGTACCTACACGTGATGCATTCTAGACACAGATCGCGGACCGAGTGTATAGCCTTGATGAATAGATACCATCATATGCTGAAGGTATTTAGAAAGTTTTCGTATACAGCTGGGCTAAAGGAGACAGATTTGACAAGAAGCATGTCACTTTAAGCGTAGTAAATAGTGGTAAGAAATTTTATTAATTTTTTTCTGTTTGCTGCACATATAGAGTTTTTTTTGCATATAAATTATGGGAAGCAATCGTTTGAGAAGCTTTGCAAATACCAGAATAACATAATGAAGAGGTAACCATATCACTAGCTATTCGGCAATTTAGGTCTTATTATTATGGAATTATTATTAGCTTGTCTTTCTACCTACTTGGTAAGAGTAATTGTTAAGAAAACGTCTTCAAACTACAACAGAGTTGTGATTCTTTTACCAATATAGTATGTTTAATAATAGTTTCCTTATTTGGAACATTATCCAACAAATTTCGTAATTGATCGTAAAAGACGTCTTTTTGGTTATCCTCGGTAAGAATATAGACTTGCACAATTGTTATTTTTGCAAATTTGGTGTTAAATCTGGTCACTCACTGGTTTTTATCCAATTATAGCTCTAGCAGCGTTTGTTTAACATAACACAAACGCTAAAATGTAAAATTGATATATCTCTATTTCTAAAATGTTTTTGACCTTTCCATTGTATTTCGCTAATACTCAAAATATCTAAGTTGTACTTTTCATTTCTCAAAGGAATTATTCCAACTGTTTATTACAAAAAATATGTGTACATTCCATGTTCCAACATTGGTAACGTTTTTGGCATTAAAGATTGTGCAACTCGGAAATTAATCCTTATTTTTGACTTTTATTTAACCCTGGGTACGTGCAATTACTTTTTTGCCTTTGTTTGCCCGAATGGCGTTCGCTTATTGTTTTGTTAGCAATGCAGATTTTTTTACAAAGGCCAGGCTGCTAATCTTGTGCTTAAACCCTTCCCCGTTATCCAGACTTGGGACTGGCTAGATTGAATCATTTATGGTTCAAACTAGGTGGAGTTCTTCTATACATTATTCTACCAAAAAGGTAAAAGTAAGTCCAAAGCGGAATGAAAACTCTGAGCTCTTGACTCCCTTCAAGCCTACGCACAATTGTGCATCACACAGATGTACTTTTTTATTACCCTTGGCAGAAACTGTTGTCCGTGAACGATTAAGATACTACTATCTGACCATTAAACAGAGTAAGCACTCCATGATAAGCTATATTAATATTTACAAGCAAAAATTAAACATATTTAAAAATACTATTATAGATTTTTTATGCAAATATATTTTTAATTGACATTTTTTATTATTGTTGAATTTATAGTCTACTCAAGAAAAACAAAACTGATAAGAGTGTACTTCTAAATTCATTAAGAGTAAATGTGGGATTACCAACTCTCCTCCACAACTTAAGAATATTCATAATCTCTTCTTTTTTTGCCTAATGTATGTAATACTTTCAGTAAGTACTTCCAATCTGTATTCAATGCAAATTTTACAGGAAATTTATCCTCCAGTCCCCCATGTTTATTAGGGTCCTCTCACATTTCCCCGGAGATAGTCCAGAATCTCCTCTCCAAATTAAAATTTTCTTCCCGAGGCTCGGATAAATTATATTCTAGAGTTCTTAGGGAATGTGCTGTAGAGTTAGCCCCAGTATTAGCCCACACGTTCAACCTTTTTTTAAAACAAGGTAAGGTACCCGATATTTGGAAATTAGCTTATATTAGACCAATATACAAATCTGAATGCAGATTTAAGGTTGAGAGTTATAGACCCATCGGCATCGCGCGCGATTTTTGATTAACGATAAGTTTAAATTTTTTGCTCTCTCTTTAATCAGATTGCATTTTGTATATTTTTAATTATAATCTTTGGTTTTTCTTACTATTTGTTTAGAAAAACCATTGTTTCTATTATTAATAATTATTTTTTTGTTTTGTTCTCGTGCTTATACATAAATGGATTCACACTCAAATTGCTGTGGACGGCGTGGGTGTAGTAAACCTGTAGAAATTGGGATAATATGTTCCTTATGCGATTTATGGTTCCATGAATGTTGTACGGGACTTTCAATAGCTAGTTACACTTTTTACGCTCATTCAAATGAAGATTTTATCTGCAGGGAATATTTGCATAAAAAATGCAAACCCACTAAAGAAACAGAAGTCTTGTTTGAGAATAAAGTGGATAACATATATAAATATTTAGAAGATAACTGTAACAACACTATAGTGTGCAAGAAAATTTGTGCTGTTGCACAAAAATTTGATGCATCCATAATCGATATTAGGAATATCTATGACGAAATAATTGAGTTAAAATCTCATATCTCCATGCTCGGCCAAGCTAATGCAGCTGCAAACTGCGCGTTAAAACTTTCTCAGGAAGAGATTCTTAACGCCTCTAAAGATATTGTTACTGAACAACAAAGAGCATGTAATATTATCATTAAGGGTATGCCCGACACAGTGACAAATTGTCACCAAATCATATCTGATATGTGTAAGGATTTTCTCCATCCTGCACCTTTAATTAAAGTAAGTAGGATTCATTGTAAACTAGATCATTCTGCCCCTCCGTTACTTGTCAGTTTCCCTTCACCTAAATATGTATTAGACATTTTTAAGAGCTGGCCTAGTATTAGAAGTTCGCTACCTTTCAACTTAAGACTTTTTAAAGATCTACCACCAGAAAAAAGGCCCAAGCGGTCTTTTTTCTCTAGGTAGTATCCCCAACAATGTGTTAAACTCATCTAAAGTTCCAATAGTTAAGTTAACACCTTTAAGACTAGATAGAATCAATCAGGATTTTCCCCCTCGCCTCGGGGTCAAATTTACGTCTCACTAAGACATTGACTAAGACAAAATTCACTATTACTAATAACTCCGTAGCACTCAAAGTTGTATACACTAATGCACTCAGTCTTAGGAATAAGTTGTCTGAGTTTAAGTGTTTAGCCACCTCTTACAAACCACACATCATTGGGGTTACAAAAACTTGGCTTACTGATGAAATTTTAGATAGTGAAATAAGCATTCATGGATATAATATTGTTAGGAGGGACTCGCATAGGGGTAAATGTGGAGGGTGTATTTTTTATGTCAAAAACTCCCTACAGTTCTCTATTTTTAGACCAGTTTCAGGTGATACGTTAAAGAAGTATGATCTTCTGCATTTAGAGATTCCATTGGCTTCGGGAAAATTAGTTCTCTTTTCTATTTTGTATAGACCCCTTCTCTCTCAAAAGCCTTAGATAAATCTCTTGTAAAGAACTCTCCTTCCTCACCTCCCTACCTCATAAATACATTGTTTTAATGGGGGACTTTAATGCTCCCTCAATTAACTGGAATTCCCTTAAGGGGCCTCAACTATTCTTTGAACACAGTCTGCTTAATTTTAGTATCGAACACGCCTTCCAGCAGCATGTCCGTTCTCCTACTAGATATAGAGTTGGATGCAATCCATCTTGTCTGGACCTGGTCTTTACTAATATTCCATCTCTAGTAGACTCTATCCATTGGGAAGGAGCGATCACTCAGTCCTATCTTTCACAGTTTTCTTCCCCACGCCTATCCCTAAATTGCAGAAAGGGAACATATTACCCTCCCCTGATTTTAGAAAGGCTAATTTTAATAATTTACGCGAGTTTTTCCTTAATACCAATTGGAATCTACTAGGTTTTGATAATGTTAATTGCCTATGCTCACACATAACAGGCATTATTAGTCGTGGCATTAGGTTATTCGTTTCTTTCAAGATTTAAGCCTCATACAAAAAGCTATTTCCCAGCCGTATTAAAAGATTAGTCTAGAGAAGGAACTCGGCATTTACTAAGTGGAAAGCTACGAATTTGCCTTGTTTCCATTACAAATATATCAATATTCGAAATTAAGTCGTGGCAGCCATTAAAAGGTTTAAAGTTATAAAACTTAACACATTATTACATAGAGCCAAAAATGATAAAAAAATCCTATTTAATTTTATTAAAGGAAAACGATGTTCGGAAATTATTCTTCCTAGTATTAAAGATAGTAATGGTCTGGCACTATCAGCTGAATTCTCGTGTGAAGCTTTTAAGGAATACTTTAAGTCAGTTTTTTGCACTGGAGAGTTGGTTGCCAGCTGTTTTACCGATTCTTCTACTTACTTAGGTAATTTTAAAATTACTAAGGATATGATCTGTAAGCAATTTAAGCATCTAAAATCTAATTCATGCGGGTCCGATGGTATTTACCCTAGAATTCTTAGGGAGTGTGCCGATGTATTGGCACCAGTTTTCCATTATTTATTTAATGTATCCCTTCTTAGTGGGCAAGTACCAGAGGTCTGGAAATCAGCTTACATTAGCCAATTTATAAAACAGACAGCAGATGTAGCCCTGATAGTTACAGGCCGATTAGCATTCTGCCTGCACCTAGTAAAGTAATAGAGAGACTAATCAAAGGATATTTAATAGACTATCTCTTGGATAAGAATTTAATAAATCCTACTCAGCATGGATTTATCCTTCTCGTTCATGTCTAACCAACCTATTAGAATTCACAAACGGGCTAACTAGGGATTTAGAGCAACACTCATGTGTGGGAAGCTGTCTACTTCGATTTCTCCAAAGCTTTTGATAAAGTCCCGCACTCCTCCTAATAGCTAAGTTAAAGACTTTTGACATAGGTAATCCTCTATTAAATTGAATTAGTGATTTTTTGAAGGATCAATATTTCAGAGTTAGGCTCGGCAACGCGTTATCTACCCAGTGCAAAATAACATCAGGTATGCCACAAGGATCAGTCATAGGTCCCTTACTTTTCATATTGTTTGTCAATGACCTATCTGCGAAAGTTCAATCAAACATTCTGCTGTATGCGGATAATGTTAAAATCTGGGGCACAAACCTGGAACTTTTGCAACAAGATATTAACAATATTTATCTGTGGTCGGTTAAAAAAAGCTTCCTTTAAATTTAGAAAAGTGTAAACATATAACTTTTGGACGACCTTCGGGGGCAGCATTTATGATTCAGGATAAATTTATTACAACAGTAAAAGTGGTTAAAGATCTGGGGGTTACATTTACGTCATCCTTAGTCTTCTCATTACATTATAAATTAGCGACTTAAAAATGTTTTAGCCTGATTAAGTTTTTCAGACGAAATTTAGGCAAAATTCCGATAGATAGCCTTCGAATATTATCTGTGTTATATATAAGACCACATTTAGAATATTGTATCCAGGTAACTGCCCCATTCCTGAAAGGTGACATATATCAACTGGAAAGAGTCCAAAGGATGCTCTCCAGACTCCCTCATGAGCTTAGTTTTAAATCATATTCTGAACGTTTACGGAAATTAAAATTATTCCCTTTAGGAGATAGGAGACTCCGAGGCGACTTAATCTTAATATATCAGTTATTCACCAGCAATAGAATCACGCATTTTTCTAATGTTAATAATGGTAACCTTAGGGGACATTGTCGGAAGATTCACAAACCCAGAGCCCTCACTAGTGTTAGACTAAATTATTTCACACACAGATCCATTACAGAATGGAATAAGCTTCCAAGTCATGTAGTCAATTCTAATTCCTTAGGGTCATTTAAGATAAATTATGACAAACACAAGCTCTCCAATTTCATTTAATTTCTAATTTGCTCTTTCACTTTTCTCCACCATATTTTTATTACTTTTTTTCACAATTATTTATTTTTCTTGTCCCAGCTTCTTCCTCCCGCTTTATTCTCCCCAATTTTAAATTTTTAGATACTTTGAGAACCGAGGATTAAAAGGATAAAGTCCTACGCACCTTGTGTACCGTTCTGATCTTGATCCTGTCTGCTCCTAGTAAAATTATGAAAAAAATGGTTAAGTCCTACTTAGTAAACTTCACAGTCAATAACAATCTTATAAACCCTGTTTAGCATGGGTTTATGCCATGAAAATCCTGCTTCTCAAATTTATTGACGTTTACGGGTAGCCTTACTAGAATGTTGGAGTATTGTTATTTGGTCAATGTCATTTACTTTGATTTTTGCAAAGCATTTGACAAAGTACCTCATTCGGCATTATTGAATAAGTTAAGAGCTTTTGGGATTAGCTCTTTACTGCTTGATTGGATTCATAACTTCCTCTGCAACCGGTAATTAACTGCAAGATGTTACATCTGCTGTTGTTGACACTATCTCAGGGGTGTTCCCCAAGGGTCCGTTCTCGGTTTCCTGTTATTTATAATTTGTATCAATAACCTACCTAATGTTGTTCGTTCGGATATCTTGTTGTATGCTGACGATGTCAAGATTTGGAGTTCCAATCCTGAACAACTTCAACTTGACAACCTTAGTATCTACAATTGCTCTTTAGCAAACGCGCTCCCTTTAAACTTTTCCAATTGTAAGCATTTTTTTCTTGGAAAATCTTCAGGCAATATATTTAGAGCACTAGACTCTTTACCTATCACCCAAGTTACTTTGGTTAAAGATTTAGGGGTTACATTCGACAATTTCCTAAACTTCTCGATGCACCATGGGATAGCAGCCTCCAAGAGATTCTAACTCACCAAGTTTTTTTTGTTGTAATCTAGGTAATGTTCTTGTGAGTTGCACACGGCTACTCTACTAGTTATATATATTAGACCCTACCTAGAATATTGTATTCAAGTTACATACCCTTTTCAGAAAACAGATATTAAGATTTAACAAAGTTCAACGCAGCTTTACTGAAGTTTCTGGACAGCTTAAGAATGTAAGCTACACCAACCGGTTAAAGTTTTTTAAGCTCTTCGTTTTACAAGATAGGAGGCTTTGGGGCGATTTTATCCTAGTTTACAAATTATTAAGATCAAAAGGTGTGGAACATCCTTTTGTACCTGCTAATGATTCTCGTAGAGGGTGTTACTGTTTGAATGAAATATTTAAATTATTATTAATTTTTATTTCAATTACAATTTTTATACTATTGTACATTCAAACACTTTGACTTTGTTTAGACCTTGTTTTGAAGCGCCTTTTTGTATTTGAATGTATCACGTTTGTTGTTAACGTGACTGTGGTTCTGTGAGTATATTGTGTCCTGTTTTTTCCTGTTGGTAAACAGTATTGGTATGTAAATTTGAATTATTTTGTAATAATAAATTACACAACGATAATTTAGATTACACAAAAGCTTTTTTGATTGAAATTAGCTGGGGGTGTTGATAATTATCCGTATCAAGTTAAATCAAAGGAAATCAGGGCCGAGATCTCAGTGAGATCTTACAGAGGGCATCCTTTTAAGTTATCTATACCAAAAGTTAGATCCAGTCTACGCCTGAACCACTTTTTGTATAGGATTATATTCGTATAAAATCTTTTACCGAACAACATTATTTTAGCGTCGTTTATTGACTCTTTCAACTTGGCGTATGATAAGTATTTTCTCCATAATTACATTTAATTAGATTTAAATTTTATATCCTTTAATCATATAAATATATTTACATATATTTTATATATACATAAATTAAATAAAAATACTATTTTGTTGATATTTAATAATTTAAACCGAGTATTAAAAGGAGCTTTCTCCTACATAACTCGTGAATATACTTGAATACTTGGATTTTATGCTCGGTTAAGCGTAAAGGTTACAATCTACTTATTTGATTTTGAAACACGTTCGCTTTTAATTTAGAATGTTTATATTGTCATTACTCTACTTGGAAAAAATGTAAAAATTTTTGTACTAAATCTAAAATAAACATTAAATCAACTCTCACCTACTAATTTTAATATCCTCTTTAGTAAAAAGTTTCTTTTCTGGGTACTGCATGAAGTTTTATTGCCTTGGTAAGATGTTAGCAGTATATCTAAAATAATTGTATAATTATTTAAAATAATTAAATTAATTGTACTATTTAAAATTTTAAACATTCATAAATTTGTTCCATCTTCGTTTTAGAATGTGATTTGCACCCAACCTTTGCGCCACAATTGGTATTGGTTGATTATGAGAAGACTCGATATTTATAAAAAATAATGTATTTTTATATTTATTTAAACAATAAAATTACAAATTACCTAATAAAAATATTATTAAATTTTTTCTTCTAAAACGTTTGAACGGCGATTTCCACATCCTACTTAGATTCAGGATTCAGGATTGTACACGAGTTGGTAGGCCAAAACGCCTTTAGTACTCGGCTCTCAAATTATCTCAAAATTTTAAGGGAAAATATGAAATAAATAGTAAGGTAAAGTGAGATTAATCAAAATAATGATAATTTTTTATTAAAATATAATTTAATTATATTTTTAATTATAACGGCTTGTTTTATACTTTCACAAAAAATAAATAATGACCTTTATATTTTTAAACCTTCCAATCAATGTTTTTTTCGTTTTGGGTCCGCATGTTTCAATCGTGGCTATCGGTTTTCACAGAAAGTTTTATATCAGTTTTTAATTAGTAAAAAGGTTTTTGCTCATAAAGTTATTGATGTAAATGCTAATGTTGTTTCACGTTCAAACGATTCTTTGGTGGGAAAATGGCTATTAGGTTTGGCTGGTATGACATTTGGTGTGTATTTCTTGGGGGTCTTACTAGGTTAGTATAAATGAAAATTATTTATTTCTTTAGATTAACGGAATCTGGTCTATCCATGGTTGAATGGCATCTTTTTAAAGAACGACCTCCATTAGATGAAGGGGAATGGGACGCCGCATTTTCAAAATATAAAATGTTTCCAGAATATGAATTGTAAGTTGTGAATACTATTTTTTATATTTTTAGTTATGTGCAACAAAATGTGAAATGTCATTGACATATTTTAAATCGATATGGTATATGGGATATTTACATCGTACATGGGTGCGATTAATTGGTTTAGCATTTGCAGTTCCAGCTAGTATATTTCTTTATAAAGGATATTTTTCAAAATCAATGAAAATTAGAGTTTTTATTTGTGGTTCACTAATTGGTATTCAAGTAAATTGTTTATATTTATATTCTATAACTTTGAATGTTTTATATAATTAAGTTAATTTTGAATAAGAAGAAGATTTTTTAGTTTTGGATTTGAATAGTTATTGTTTTTACTTGAAAAAAGTTAAGTTTAATTTTATTCACTACTATGGGATAAATGTTTTGTGCTGTGATTTCAACATTTAGGCTAAAATTATACTCTAAAATAAATCGAAACAACTGGATTTTGTTTAGATTTGGGATGCTTGCATTAAATTGACAGAATTTATTGAAATTCTTACTTTTAAAGGTATTTCATGAAAACTAGTTAGTATTTGAATGTGTGATTTAGGTGATTTAGATACTATTTTACACATCTGCAGTATTTTAAACACTCCTACGAATTTATCAGGTTTATCGTAGTTACTCAATTTTTGTCAATTGAGTCGTAAATGCCGTTTCTTAGGAAGTTTTACAGTTAGAAGGGTTATTTACTTATTGCGAGCGATTTGCTGACTATTTTGAAATTGTTATTCAAACAAAGGATTTTTAAAACGTTTTAGGAAATTCAGGAAATTAATAAACACGGTTTCTGTTTTATTAAAAACAATATAAATTTTGTTTGTTATTTATAACATTACTCTACATAACACGATTTATTTATTTGTTGGTTTATATATTTAGGCTTATTTATTGACAAGGTAGGTTGTAGAACACTAACTTGATTATTGAATATGTCAAGAAATAGCAGTTCTTGGTTCAAGCATTTACGGAGTTTTTACAATATAATTACCCATGCTAAAAAGAGGATGTACAAAGTTTTGCTTTTCCAACGCTTTTACATTTTACAGAAAGATGGACAGATTGTGATAAAATTAACCAATTTTAGTAAAGTTGTTCTAGATCAATTTTTTGTTTACTCATTCATTAACTGGTTGAAAATATTAGGTTATATGAGTAATTTAAATGAATATTGTATGTAAGAATCTCGATTTTTTCCGAAAATGGTTTGTGTAAGTAAATTGACGTTTAGAATTAGTTTATGTATTTTGTGACATAACATAACCAGTGCGATGCATGTTATTTGCTCAAAATGTACTATTCTAAAGTAAATTCTTGTAGTTGATGAGAGGTATTTGAAAAAAGCAGTGAATTTAGTATTATTAGAAGTAAAACAGGTAGTTATGCATGATTTAGTTTAATAGACGGTATCCTTGTGACTGCGCCACTGTTTGCATAGATTAACGAGGTTGCCCAATTTATCGTCAGGGTTGTCTACTTTGCCTAATGGTTGCATATGGTTTACGTATATCTTCCAGTTCTACCGCTATGCATTTGGTTTCTGCTGTTAGTGTAGGTGCTTTGGAGAACTTAGTCCATAATGCACCACGTTAAGGTGACAGTTAAGAAATTGAGACTATAAGCATTACTCAAATCATCAAGATTATTAGCATTCCATATGGTTATTAACTGATGAAGATATATATATATATATATATATATATATATATATATATATAATATATATATATATATATATATAATTTTATAATTTTTAATTTTTACTAATTTAAATGTTTTACGGAAAACATCTTTTAGCAGTGGACATTTTAACCCATGATTCGAATTGAGCACAGCACTGCTAGACCATCCCAGTACACTTAATTTAATTGTTTACTTTTTAAAGAACAATTGAAAGTTTACTTATACACATTTTTGACGATATTTAAATTAAAAAATTTTTGAATTTTAGGGTCTTCTTGGTTGGCTAATGGTATGCAGCGGGCTTAAAAAGCCCAAACGACCTGCTGGTATGTCAGAAGATGAAGAGTTTGTTGGTTCCTCGTGTAGAGCACTATTGGTTATGTGGACACTTACTTTCTGCAGTTTTACTATATTCTTTATTTCTTTGGGGTGGTTTTAATCATCTAGTATTGCATCCACCGGTGAGTATTTAAATAGAATATTTTTTGTGTCTATGACATGGAAACAGTGCACTTAGTTGTTCAAAAGTAAAAAGCATTGGAATACAGATGATAAAAAGCAGATTGAAGTTTGTTTTGTGACTAAATTAATTTTGCTCATGGTTACTGTGTAAATAATCCTGATGATGGCATTTTTAATTCTGCACCATTGTGTAGAACCACTTCTTAATTAGTTCCAAGTTCTCAAAGCATCTCGAATAATTCCTCTCCACTGTTTATGGTTTTTGGAGGCGTGCACCGATATTTCAGTCCAACGACTTTACCATTGTTTCCAAGATAAAGTCCTGGCCAAAATAGGATGAAGATCGTCTCGAACAGCATCCATCCAAGTACATGTGTGACCACCTTTCCTTTTTTTCCAATCGGCATTTGGACAAGTCAAAGTTACGGAACGTGAGATTGCATCAGGATTTTTATACAAAACGTGTCCAAACCAGTGTAATCTACGTTGTCGCGATACCAAAGAAGTAAGTTTATGGAAATGGAGGTCATCTCGAATTTGGCGGTTACTGATCGTTTTCGTTCAGTTCCTTGATACGGATGATGCAAAATGAGTGTTGTGCTAAATATATCTAAGACATCTTGCCTCAAATTTATTGATTTTTTACCCTGTAAGGGTCCAGGTTTCAGCTGTCTTATAGAAGCAATGTGATAAACAATAAGGAGAAAATGTTCATTTTTGTCTTTAGATTGTTTGTATTTATAGAAGGAATGTTTGCATTAAATTAAATATAGCTGTAGAACACTGGATAGTGCAGCTTTTTGTTTATTGTTAATATTGATACTTTTGTTGTTAGTTAATTCAGAGGTTTTTTAATTTACGAAATTTCTATTTTAGATAAAACCGTTTGCTGGATTGAAAAAATTGAAAATAAGTATTCATATGTCGAAGACGGCAGCTTTTTTTACTATTGCTTATGGTACGTTTTTATTTAGTTTTTAATTCAATATTGTGAAAATGAGCAGTTTTTGGGTTGCCAATTGGTGTCAGTATTTTAAATACTTGTAATATGTTACTTACTCAGATAATTCAGTTGGTTGGCGACGTAGCCACCTTTTCCATATTTCTCTATTTGTACAGCCTATTAAACAGTTGACCTCAACGGGTGTAGAAGAATAACGCAGTTTCTTGGCTAGTAGACGACGTCCTGGTAATGACGTTACTGATTGCAAAGGTTGAAGAGGCCACCTAATATTTCGCCAGGGTTGTCTTTTTTTACCTAACGGTTGTATACATATATTTTTAGATACCTTTTATGTACCTTGAGTGTTTACTTGCATTTATCCGCTGTAACGGAAGCAAGTGGACATTTAGCGAAGATAAATGACAACCCATTTTGCATCATCCGTATCAGTGGATTGGACAAAAAAGATCAGTAACCGCCAAATTCGAAATGATCTCCAATTTCATGAACTTCCTTCTTTGGTATCGCGACAACGTAGATTGCGTTGGTTTGGACACGTCCTTGTGTTTATATTTTTAATACTTTGAATGTTTTATGGGAAACATTTTTCAGCAGTGGACATGTTAGCGAATTCGAATGTGGGCCCGCATATTCACCGAGGTCCAAGTCGAGCGCTGTACCGCTAGACTACCCCGTGTTGTTATTTTGATTTTTGGGAGTCACTATTTTCAGCTCACTCTGTGGATAAATTATCCACCTACCATCCACTCATAACAAAATGGTCCAGTAAAACCACATTACGACACTAATATAATATAATAATAAAAATAAACGTTAGTGGGAATACCACCTCTTTATTAGTTCCAATTTCGCATAGCATCTCGAATAATCCCTTTCCATTGTTCACGGTTTTTCGGCGGCGTGTAGGGATATGTCAGTCCATCGATTTAGCTATTGTTTCCAAGATAAAGTTCTGGCCAAAATAATGTGAAGATCGTCCCGAACGGCATTTGCCCAAGAACGTTCCCGACCACCTTTCATCTTTTTCCAGTCGGTATTTGGACGAGACAAGGTTACGATACGTAAGATCGCATCAGGATTTTGACGAAGAACGTGTCCAAACCAGCGCAGAAATATCACATTATTAGGTCAATTTTCCATAAAGACAAGCATTAAATATCTCATACAAACCAAAGTTATTATCTTAATTTTGAATAACCAGTATTTTTTATACCAAACTATTTTCCATTGCAATAATTTGTCTTGTTTTTCCAGGTGCTCTTGTCGCAGGATTGGACGCCGGTTTGGTGTACAACTCGTGGCCCAAAATGGCTGATCGTTGGGTTCCCGACGATTTGTTTGTTCCGCGCTACGGCGGTATATTGCGCAACATGCTTGACAACCCGGTCAATGTGCAATTTACTCACCGCTTGTTGGCCTACGCAGTCACTACGGATGTATTGGCCTTGTGGATTTTGGCAATGCGTATTGGTGTGGCCTCGACAGGTCCTCGCATTCGTCTAGCTGCCCACTTGGCTTTGGCTGCTGTGTTGGGGCAGGGTTTGTTGGGCATTAGCACTCTCGTTCATCACGTGCCCATACCCTTGGCTTCGATGCATCAATGTGGCAGTCTTGTGTTGTTTTCGTCATTGCTGTGGTTTGCGCATTGTTTGAGGGCCGTTCCGAAATAAAACTGTTAGCCGCTTTGCGTTTTTTTCTTTTTTAAATGACATTTTGGATGGTGAGGATTTGAGTAGTGCTTATAAAGTCCCAATTTCCAATAATGGTAATATTCCTGACTGCTAAGGGAGACAACCCTGACGAAGAATCAGGCGGCCTCGTCAATCTTTGCGAATAGTGGCGCCGTCACAAGGATTTCGTCTGCCAGGCAAGAAACTTTGTTATTCTACCTTTGTTACATTTACTAAGCTATCGAAATTGATCGTTTGCTATACTGCTCAAATACGGAAATAATGAAGAGGTGACATCACGTCACCAGCTACAAGATATGTTTGGCAGTTTTGGATAGGTATCAAAAATAAGGACAATCTTAAACTTTCGAGTAATGTATATTAAGTGGTGATAATCGTATTCCTGTACCTACACGTGATGCATTCTAGACACAGATCGCGGACCGAGTGTATAGCCTTGATGAATAGATACCATCATATGCTGAAGGTATTTAGAAAGTTTTCGTATACAGCTGGGCTAAAGGAGACAGATTTGACAAGAAGCATGTCACTTTAAGCGTAGTAAATAGTGGTAAGAAATTTTATTAATTTTTTTCTGTTTGCTGCACATATAGAGTTTTTTTTGCTTATAAATTATGAGAAGCAATCGTTTGAGAAGCTTTGCAAATACCAGAATAACATAATGAAGAGGTAACCATATCACTAGCCATTCAGCAATTTAGGTCTTATTATTATGGAATTATTATTAGCTTGTCTTTCTATCTACCTGGTATGAGTAATTGTCAAGAAA
Organism: Cardicola forsteri; assembly: GCA_025895645.1. NCBI lineage: Eukaryota > Metazoa > Platyhelminthes > Trematoda > Strigeidida > Aporocotylidae > Cardicola > Cardicola forsteri. The sequence goes on along the minus strand of JAKXYG010001114.1, from coordinate 102,825 downwards.
CAACTTTTTCAAACTACAACAGAGTTGTGATTCCTTTACCAATATAGTATGTTTAATGATAGTTTTCTTATTTTATACAATACTACTGATGAGTTGATCAACTGTGGTAAACAGAAATAGGCCTAAATTTAGAATACATCTGTTAGTTACATAGATGCTTTACGATTAACAGTTGTGCTAGGTTGTAGAAGGATGAAGAAATGTTTGCTTAAAATTGGTCATAATTTTACGATGTAAAAGAAGTTGGATCAACGTTTACAGAAGTTGTATTTTAGTGTGGTTAAATATTTTGAGTATAGATAAACATCAGATTGATTTATTGTAAACTAAAATACATTTACTGTTGATTCTAAAAGCTTTCAGTTATATATATAGAGAGAGAGAATAATTGATGTTAAAAATAAATTACTTAAATATACATTTAAGTAGTATAATTATGAACAAAATCTTTTTGTTGCAATTGTACTCTAGTTAGAAATGAAAACACTGTTTTGTGCTTAAAAATGTTAATTAAAGATTTTAATTATTGTGGATATTTAACATATATTACCACACTAACCAATTCATAATAGAAACAAAAATTTACATTTATAGATACAATTAAATATATGTTCTGTGCTAGATTACTGCAACCATTAGAAAAACTTCAATAATTGGTAAATTTTTTATTAAAAATAAGAATTTTACAAATTTAATTTATATAATCTTTTTTTAATAATAAGATTACGTCAGTTAGAAAGTGTTATCTAAAGGTTCTCACCACTATTTACCATTAACACAGATTTTAAATAAAGTTTAATTTAAACAATTTTGTTCTGATTCTAATTACTATTGTTTAAATTGAACTAATTTAAAAATTAAATTTGTAATATTAAATAGTTAGTCAAGGTCTATACTTATGGATTAAAAGTAATACTCAGTGGTACTAAAAGATTTCAAAAGATAAATGGGTATAAAATAGTACAATTAGAGAAGAAGTATTTGTATTAAAATACAATTAAAAATATTTTTATAAGTAATACTACAAACTGAAATATTTACTGGACTAAAATTACTACATAAATAAATTTATGATGTACGTACAAAATCAAGACTAAAAACACAAAAATTTTATTGTTACAACTTGTATGGTCTAGCGGTACAGCGCTCGAATTCGGACCTCGGTGGACATGGGTTCGAATCCCATCACCGGCTTCGCTAATTGTCCACTGCTGAAAGATGTTTCTCGTAAAACATTCAAAGTAGCAATCATAAAAAAAATAAAATTTAGTTAAATTATAGATAATAAGTTTAACCCAGTCCCCAAACACTAATAAGACAGACATTATTGCAAAATTGCCATTGCATTTGAAAATAGGTCATTAGCCGTATTTTAATTGGTTAAAATTTCTTGTATGAAATAATCGATTTAGTTACTAGTAGCCAATCAAAATAAAGCAATCTTAGTCATTAAAATTATTGTATTACATATTGTGGGAAATATTGTAATTTGGTAGCAATGACAAACCAGCATACAAATAACGCGTTAGACAAATCGCTGTTGAAGGCGTACGAGCATATCGATCGTTTGTTGACCCAATTATCCAAATTCAAACCGGTTAGTTTGACTGCCAAACAAACCGCCATTGAAGTAAGTTACAAATAACAAAATAATGTTTAATTTTTAAATACAATTTGTACATTTTTATACCTATTTTTGATAAAGTTAGAAATAATAATTTTTGTCCTCACTTTTCGTACTTGCATTACTTATGGAAAAAATAACATTATCTTTTTTTTATCAATATAAAGTTGAATTTTAAACGTTATAATTTGGGGTTGGTTACTAATTATTTAATTAATCAATTATTTTAAGAAAACAAGACTTGTCAGTTGGATATCTTGGCTAGGTCACAGTCATATGGAACCCAACTGTACCACTAACTAATTCTGCATGCATTTAGAATTGCAATAATGTCCATGCTTCGATAATTCAATTTCAAGATCTTGTAGCTGTGGACATTGTATCGAAGCCGAACGTGGGCCCGCATTTTAGTAGACCGGTGGTGAGATTCGAACCCATGTCCACCAGGTCTAAGTCTGGGGATGTACCGCTAGACCACCCCCAGCGTGATTAAAAAATTAATTTATCGTTTTCCAACAGATACTAGAATGACAGACATAATTACATTGTTCCATTACAAACACACTATTAGGCATGTAGAAGGAAAGTACATATCTACTTAAATTCCCCGTCCACCTAATGAAAAATGTTTCTCTTAAAATATTCAAGTAACAAAAATTAAATCAAGAGAATCAATATTAGTTAAAATGTATCGTTGATTAGAACAAAACAGTATAAAAATACTAATGATCGATTCTCATTGTATTTAAAATCCCAATTTACAGGCATACGATTATATGAGATGTCATCATTATTTAGAAGAAGCCGAATTATTAGTAAATTTGCTAGCCAAACCACACATCAAGGTAAGAGAAATGGATATTACTATATATAACGTGCCAGTCTTTATTGGTTTGTTACGACAATTTAGCCAATAAATCGTACGAACCTACACTCCCACCTGTATGTACCCAAGTTGACGAAGATGACGTGTACATGAATATTGTAAATTTAATTAAAAAAGACGTTCCTTTGGGAATTACCATTCGTATCAATGAACGAAATGGCGCAGTCGTAGTGACTCGTATTATGCATGGAGAGTCAGCTGATAGGAGTAGTATGTTTTGATTTGTTTGAAATATTAATTTTATTTAAATGTCGATTGAACCAATCTGATTGGGTGTGTTTAAAATGACCTTGAGGAAGCTGCAAATAAGAATAAAACAATTTAGTGAATCAATTTCTTTTATTATAAAAAGTGACTAAAATTCAAATTACGATGGTGCCAGTATTATATTTATAATATATTTAACTGACACCAGCTTACAAGCTATCTAAAGTATCCACTAGTGTGCGAAGATTAAATTTAAGAGTAACACTTTTATCAGCAAGTAGTATTACTAGTAGATGATAACCCCGATTTAGTGCCGAAGGTGGAACTAGACAGCCATCTATATGTTCAGCATCTTAGCCAGCCTGGCACAGGTGTACAAACATTCGAAATTAGACTATCGGCACTAAATGTTGACCTTTATTTGGCTCCGCTAAGTGTAGGCTGTCCAAAAAATGACTTTAATAACTACAAGATCGTTATATAACAAATCCCGTATGTTGAAAATTGATCGTTTTTTAGCTTTCATTTAGCCCTATTATCACAATCGTACTGCCTTAACCGCTTGGCCATATTTTACTAAAATGACATCTTCCTGTTGTATCTTAGAGTGACTAATCTGTTAGCTTTGCGCTTTAGTTATCCATCTTTTTCAAACGGACTAGAGATCAATTAAGATGAAGTTTATATATATACGGTTGTCTTTGTTCAGTTTTTTCCTTTTTTATGAAGAGTCGCTGTGTCTGGTCTCTATTCTCCATGTGGTTCTGTATCGAACTAATTTGGAGCATTATCATGATTGAATAGGTATTTTACTGCCGGATTTTCTTCCCACCGCAAACCCTCTTCCTTTATCCAGCCTTGGGATTAACTAGATTGGTTTATTTCTGATCCTCTCTAGGCGGAAATGTGATTTTTACTCTTTTTCTTTTGTTTACACACCAATAGATGCAATAAATGTGGGAGATGAAATTCAAGAAATTAACGGTATGACTGTGCACGGCAGAGATCCAATGGAAATCGTACGTATACTAGTGAGTCAAATGTATATGTAAATGTTATCCGTTTAAAATTATTTTATCAATACACGCTATCCTGGAAATGTTTCAACGTTAAATTCCGTATTTTATTCTAATATAAAGAAATTTGATTGGACTACTACAACCTTCTAATGAAAGTCTACTTTGTAAAACATACTTGTAAGCTGTGAAGGTGGAATGAAAATGTTGTTTCAGTGAATGTGGTTGTTTGTTATGTTGCATAACTAAAAAAATCATTTAAAAAAATATAATGTTTTTAGTATTAAAAAGTATTGTTTCCATTTTCACTTTTTGATTATAATAATTGTAAAAATGTTTTATTCTTTTATTTGTGATTTTGAAAAGCGTTTTTTGTTTTACTGTTTTGACGGTAATAGTAATTTTATTTATTATTGACGTCCCAGTTTCAAAATGGCCGACAAGTAATTAATATTATGTTTTACAATCACTATTATTATGTGTATAAAAAATACAATGATGTTGAACGAAATGCTGAAATAAATTAATCCAATGTTGATTTAGACAACAATTTCGGGAAATGTCAAACTGAAATTAATTCCCTCGGCAACAAAAATTCAATCATCATCGTCATCACAAGAGCGCATTAAAGTAAGTTGCATATTTGGATTAATTTTTTTAAATAAATTGTAAAATTCTTTTAAAAATGTTACATTATTTGATACAAGTAACAAAGATAAAGTTAAACCGTTTTTGGTACGGACTTTGTGCAGAACAAGATGTTGAGAATGATTCACTTTTGTTGAACAAGAAACAAACTTAAGATCAAGGAGGTCAGTGCACTTCAATGAGACTTTACCCAATCAAATGATCAACATACCCACTTTCGATTTTACAGAATATTTCACATTCCCGTCGTTTATTCAAGCTGCAATAAATAATTTACTGATTGATTGGTTTATGGGAAACGCATTTTTCAGCAAGTGGTCATTCAAACAAACGAGCGAGGGGTCACTATTCAGTGCAAGTGGTGGGGATCGAACTCATTCTCACCCCAGTTTGAGTCAACAGTTGTACCACTAGACTAAAAATAATACTAACAATAAATCTAATAACAACAACAATAATAATAGTAATAATAGCAATAATAATAATAATAATAATAATAATAATAATAATAATAATAATAATAATAATAATAATAATAATAATAATAATAATAATAATAATAACAATAATAATAGTAATAATAGCAATAATAATAATAATAACATCAACAGTGATAATAGTACTAGTAATAATAATAATAATAATAATAATAATAACAATAATAGTAACAACAATAATAATAATAACAATAATAATAATAATAATAATAATAATAATAATACTATTAGTATAAATAAGTAAATAAATAATGGGTGTGTAAAATTATCTGTGCGACCAAATCTGTCACAATTTCACCATAGTGTGAACTAAAACCGCTACAACCAACAACAAACGGTTGTCTCAGTAGGTACTGAAAAGATCTGAATTTAATTGAACTAAGTTCGAAAATAATCGATTATTTTCTATATATATATATATATATATATATATATATATTGCAGATTTACATTCGAGCCCTGTTTTCCTACAGTCCTTCGTCAGACTCTCTCACACCGTGTCCCGAAGCTGGTTTGCCATTTTTGCGAGGCGACATCCTCAGTGTCGTCAATATAGATGATTGTAATTGGTGGCAAGCGTACAAGGCAAGTTGCAGTTGGGAACGATGTAATGATTGTAGCACTATTGGGGTTTAATTTCGGGTTTAGATAAATATCCCCATTATCTGAAAAATGCGTTTTCTGTCCAACATTTCAAACCGCAGCCAATTCCAAGATGGTCTATGTAAACAAATGAATATTGATAAGGAAACAACAAGAGCGCACTATTTCATTAAATTACAGCGAAAAGGGAAAAGCAGTATGATTCCGATAAGGAGGTTCAGCGAATAGAATTTTAATAATCGGTGTGCACGACATTCAAAGCCTAAAATTTAATGTGAAAGCATACGAGAACAATCGTGCGTTACCCCATGCTTTAAAGGCGGATTCCTCCAGTCCTACTATCTCTTGGATGCTCAAAAAACTTCATTTTTACAGTAAACCAAAATATACATCGAAAAGACATACATTAACAATTTAATAATTAAGAAATATTCAAAATGTCCAAATGGGTTGACATGAAAATAATAATAATAATAATAATATAATAATAATAATAATAATAATAGTAATAATAGTAATAATAATAATAATAATAATAATAATAATAATAATAATAATAATAATAATAATTATAATTATTATTATTATTATTATTATATCAATAATAATAAATGAGGACACTCCTTGTCTAGTGTTTTATTAAATATCCGTTTGTGTTGAAGAATGCTTTGTGGTGCAAGCATTTAAACAATAAAGTCAAATAGACAACTGTGCGTACTTAAATTTTACTCTTGATACAACTTTAACACTCATAAGTGGCAGATACAATTCTGTGTTGCGGAACAAATAGCTACATTGATACACTTTACTGGCAGCACTTATCTAGATCTGCATTAAGTATCTATTTGGTAAAAACAATTATGGAATAATACTTCTACTACTAATTAGTTACTTAAAAAGCCTCATTTTTACACTCAATCAGAGTATATATACGGTTATTTATAATGGTTAGTACAATTTCCAAATGTTTATTTTTAAGGTTGCATTTCCGTTGGGCAAAACCATTTACGGAAATAATATGTCTCAACTGGGATTTGGACGGACTGGCCTTATTCCAAGCAAGACAACTCGCGAATGGTATGTTCTGCAGGAAATATACAAAAAAAAATAATATATATATATATATATATATATAATGTTTACTACTTTGAATGTTTTACGAGAAACATGCCTTTCAGCAGTGGACATTTTAGCAAAACCGAACGTGGGTCAGCATTGTAGTGCCGGTGGTGGGATTCAAACCCATGCGCATCCAGGTCCAAATCAAGCGTTGGACCGCTAGACCATCTATAAGAGTAGAGTAGCGAGGTTTATTTCTCAGTAGTGTTTTTATTTTCTCTACATGGGTTTGGGTTGAGTTACGTTTCAAATATATCAGATTGGTCTGGTAGTACAGTATTCGACTCAATCTTGGATGGGCATAAGCTAGATCCCCACTACCAGCACTAAACGCGGACCCCCCCGTTTGACTTCACTAAAATGTCCATTGGCTGACAAAGTTTCTCGTCGACTATTTAGAGCAGTGCCAATAGGAAATGAAGTAGAATTAACAAGTAGCACATGTATTTTTCTTCCTCCAATGACAACACTGTTGTAATGCACTATACATTGTTGTTTGTTTTTTGGAACAATAAGGCGATTATAATGTAATTGTTTGTTGTTGAACAAATTGTAGGAAGATGCAATACCAGTACAACGCGGGGCATCATGTTGGAGTGCGGGATATTCAAACTCATGGTATGAATGACGAAATTTGTATACAATTTAGAAGAGTAATATTTAAAACGTTGATTAAAATTTAGTTTGTTTTTTTTAACGAATACGTGGACGTTGTATGATGATAAGATCCAATACCCGTTAATTAGTGATAATAAGTCATTAGTTATTTACCGGTAAGCAAACGTTAAAACATTAATATATATATATATATATATATACAAAACCCTTTTGCTTTAAAAATAAGCATTGGGCAATAAGACATCAATTACAGTAAAACAACAACAACAACAAAGTTTCGTTGACATTGAAGATTTTGAAAATCAAAGATTGAGCTTTTTTTCGGCTTTCACTCAACCCTGTTATCTGTATAACTTTGACATTTAGATACTGCGGTTACTTTTTTGCCGTTGTTTGCCGGAATGGCGTCCTCTTATTGTTTTCTTAGCAGTATAAATTTTTTACAGAGGCCAGGTTGTTAACCTTGCGCTCAAACCCTCCTCCTTTATCCAGGCTTGAGACTGGCTAGATTAAATCATTTCTAATCCAAACTAGGCAGAGTTAAAACATTATTAATTGAATATAAATAAGTACACATGCTAGAGTATTTAAGCAAAAAATGTAATAATTTATTCAAAGGAAAAATCAATAATTATAATACTCAAAAAAATATCGTAGCTAGAAAATGTTAAAAGCTAGATGGTTAAATTGTTTGTAATTAATTTTTTTTATCAAGTGAACTAGCTACAATTTCAATAATATATAAAACATACTTTTAGATTTGCATTGAAAACGCACTGTTTTCAAATATTATTTTGTAACATAATTTTGTTATGTAATGATAGACAATTAGTAGGTTTTGACTTGGATATTGTATGGATTATGTAAATTCACGTTACTTTTTATTGGTTACAAACAACAATTTTGTTTGGGATATCGATGATTGTGACAATTCGAGTAATGATCATAAAGTATAAATTTTTAATTATGATGATATTCTTGACTGTTGCCTCCACGTGGCGCATCCTGGACTGGGTGCACCTAGGCATCTGGATTACTGCAACAGGGACCGAGTGCACAGCGGATAGGTGCAAGCATACTTTCAAAGTACGTAAAAGTTATCTTAAAGCATCTGTATACGATATTTAGTCACTGGGCTAAAGGAGACAACCCTGACAAAAAATCAGGCAGTCTTGTCAATCTTGGCGAACAATGGCGCCGTCACACGTTTGTTGTCGGGTCATTGAAGCTGATGGTTTAATATGTTGTCCAAATATAGAATTAATGAAGAGGTAACTATCAACCGAAATGTAATTTTGCTCATTGTTGTTTCTATAAACAATTAAACAATTTTTGAAATGTCAATTGATTTGTACAGAATTTCTTTCTTATGAAGAAGTAGAAAAGTACTTGCCAGATGAAGGTTGCTATCGTCCCATTGTGTTGGTTGGTAAGCCCATGTTTTCGAATAGTGTTGTCACACTACATTAACTGCATTGACTTTCTCATGTTAATTGATTGATTAATTATTTTATATAAACAAAATAATCGTGTTTTGAAGCTTTTGAATGAACAGTATTCAGGTAGCTGGTTGATGACAGCTAAAACTAAAAGTTGGAATAAAAAATAACTGATTACGTCACTGTAATTTTAAACAAAATTATTCTTAATAATTGTAGCTGTATATATATATATATATATATATATATATATATATAATTATTATTACAAATAATTATTATTTTGCTTTAAAAAATAAGCATGGGGCAATAAGATAACAATTACAGCGAAAATTAACATCAACGTCTCGTAATTCAAAGAGAACATGAGACAACAAAATGTTTCCATATATTTGAACATTCTGCCAAACGTTTTGCTTGTGCCCATGAAACATTCATTTCAATTAGATCTTCCCGAATAGTTCTTAGCCAAGTTATATATATATATATATATATATATATATATATATATATATATATATATATATATATATAATGTAAGTTATAATATATTTTCATGAATGTTCTGTGTTACATCGGTGCATGCCTTTGAAAACCATGAACAGTGGAGAGGAATTATTCGAGATGTTTGGAGAACTTGGAACTAATTAAGAGGTGGCTTTGCCGCCAACTTTTGTTATTATTATTTATATATTAGAATTGTCAGATTTACTAAATAAATAAATTCACTTAGTTTGAGTCAACTATAAGCACTATATAGCTGTTTCATCCCTGTTAGGAATTATCAATATAATGAAGACCTTCCACGTAAACCAGCGCCATTTTTGACTTGAAATTAAAGCAGACAACACTGAGTGGTTAAAATAGACATTGTAAAATTATTTGTATCCGCGTGAGACTTGAAAGGTGTACACTGTTAATAATTTTTAACAAGGACGTGAAACTTTGATATAGAATTTAAAGTACTTACAGAGTTGGGCATATTGATAGCATTTACTTGACGAATCTGGGAGGTTACTTAACTATGAACAAAATTACAATAAAAATATTATTATTATTATTGCTGTTATTGTTGTTATTGTAATAATAATAATAGTAGTAGTAATAGTAATAACGTAATAATAATATTAATAATAATGTAATAATAATAATAGTAATAATGCAATAATAATATTAATAATAATGTAATAATAATAGTAGTTATAGTATTAATAATAATGTAATAATAATATTAATAATAATGTAATAATGATACTAGTAGTAATAGTAATAGTAATAATAATAATAATGCAATAATAATATTAATAATAATGTAATAATAATAATAATAATAATAATAATAATAATAATAGTAATAGTAATAGTAATAGTAATAACGTAATAATAATATTAATAATAATGTAATAATAATAATGGTAGTAATAATAGTAATAATGCAATAATAATATTAATAATAATGTAATAATAATAGTAGTTATAGTATTAATAATAATGCAATAATAATATTAATAATAATGTAATAATAATAATAGTTATAGTGATAGTAATAGTAATAGTGTAATAATGATATTAATAATAATGTAATAATAATAGTAGTTATAGTATTAGTAATAATGTAATAATAATAATATAATGATAATGATAATTTTTTTTATATAACAATTGCCAGGTCCACCAAGAGTTGGAAAATCCGAACTAGTCCATCAGCTGATCAGGACCGACCCAGAGCATTTCCGTGAACCCATAAGAAGTACGTCAGTTGATTGATTGATTTATTAATGTACCTAGTCAAATGATCGAATGTGTATAGCTCCATGACTAAACTTTAAATTGAATTATTTTAATTTTTTTTGTTTTAAAAGTTTTCAAATAAATTTGGGTTAGAAAATAATGTTTTTAAAATATGGCACTGTGTTTATTTTGTCAGTACATAATATATAATATACAATTGGCGTGTTCTGTAGGAAACACAGACAAGCAGTTGAATGGTAATAAAGTATTGATGAACTGGAAACGCAGATTTATTGTTGTAAAAGTGGTTTTTGTTCTGCATTACTTTCAGTCCAGGATGAACATCGTAATTAAGAAAGCAGGAGTATCATTGTTACCAAAACAATGAAATTAAGTTAAAAAATAAATACTATAACTTTTTAATATTAACATGAATAATATACCAAATAAGAATAATAGAAGATGTATGCTGTGAGATGAAATTATTTCGTATAATCTCTTCAGTCACAAACAAAAAAATATGATGTAATTAAAGCTTTGATTTAACATTCATAACTACAGATACATACGATAATTTTATGTTTGTAACTAAAGAGAATATACAAAATGAATCCATCTCACAATTTACATCTTTCGTTATTTTTATTTGGAAGTATAAAGGGTGAATGTGCATTTTTAAAATTGCCGGGGTGGTCTAGCGGTACAGCGCTCGAATTCGGACCTCTGTGGACATGGGTTCGAATCCCATTGCCGGCACTAAAATGCGGGCCTACGTTTGGCTTCGCTAATTGTCCACTGCTGAAAGATGTTTTTTTCAAAGTAAAACATTCAAATATATATATATATATATATATATATATATATATATATATATATATATATATATATATATATATATATATATATATATATATAATGTTGCATGCTTGTGTTCTAGTTACTACTCAAGATCCCAATGCAGATGAAGTCCATGGTAGAGATTACTTGTTTGTTACAGTTGATGAATTCAATACATTTGTTGAAGCTGACAGGTAATTTTATTTATTAATAATTTACAATGTATGTAAAATCCAAAAAGTAATGAACATGATTATTGGAATATGTATCGATTTTTATGTTTTTAAATAAATTCGATATTTTTTGCTTGAATAAAACGTTAGAGAATGTCACGTGATAGTCTTTTTGTTAATTCAAATCCGTTCTTTGCATTTTGATGCACAAAATGAATTTTTAATAGATTTTGTTTCAGTACAACTAATGTGTAATGTCATAATGATAATGTTTTTACTATGATCAACAAATTAGTATATTATGACTATTGTTTTGACCATCTAATAATTTCAATATGACGCCAGATGGTTTGAGGGATTTATGAAACGATTTGTATAACTATGTTACTGAAACCATTGATTGTTTTTATTCCAAATAAAAATATGAGAAGATGTAAACTGTGAGATGAATTCATTTCGTATATTCTCGTTATTTACAAACATATAACATTTTAGTATATATATATATATATATATATATATATATATACAAAAAAGGGAGTACAGATGACATTTAAGTTAGTACAATTTACAAACATGTATGAACACAAACATTACGACCAAGCTAAGTTCAACGTAGTGACAAACTGTTTTTGTGCACACAAATCATGTTTCAATGTGTGAATATAGACAGATTCGAGAATTTTCAACATATTCGAAGCTGGAGAAGTAATTAGCACTTTAAAACAATTTTTGAAATTGATCTGGTGTTTGGTTTGTAGTAGATGTGCTTGTGTGTTCACTTCCGTTTGACCTCCTATTGATCCAATTTGGAATGTGTTCTTTAGCCCGATTAGCTAAGCGACGCATTGTTCAACCAATGTACTTGTCACCGCTACTGCAAGTGAACTGATAAATGCAATGTGAGGTGGAACATGTTGCTTTAGCTGTTTTAATGTTGGGTAAAGGGAGATCTTTGGTAGTAAACAGCATTCTTAGTTGGGTTGATGGAAAGGTCCTTTTTATGGTTGCTTTTAGCCGGATTTCGAGAAGGTTCATACTATCATCTCCTTTGAATGATAATTTTAAGTAAACCGGTTTCTTTTCACTACCGTTTGTACCCGGTTTTTTGCATGGATCGGAGTGGTGTTCGATGAATTTTGTTGGATACTCATTATTGATTAATAATTGTTTAATAGTTTCTTTTTCTTCATCGGTTGTGTCCTCAGATCAAATGTTCTGTGCACGGTTGAACAGTGTTTTGACAAGTGCACGTTTGTGTTGAATTGGTTCAAAAGCTTGTGTAGTGTAGATATCGACCAGTCTAAGTAGGTTTATGGTAAACCTTACGTTGAAGCTATTCGTCACTTCTCTGCGAAATTGAGATATCTAAAAAGTTGATTGTATTATTTTTCTCAAGTTCATGTTTTGTTCTTTTGTTAGGATGAATTTTATTCAATTTTTGCAGCAGTTCATCATAGTCTTGTTTATTTTGGAATTATTTTATAACCTTCATTTTTATTGGTCTCCAACTTTCTTTGTTTAAAAATGTTTTTTTTGTATTTTATGATGCTGAATGTACTTTTACTGGATTATTTAAGCTGATTAATAATAATAATAATTTATGTCAAGTCAAAATATTTCGCATTCCAATTGATATTTGTACAAATTCCTTTTCAGTCTTATTGACTCAAATGAAACTTCTTCGGATTGTCATCATTACCATATGACCGGTTTGTGTTTGGACGCTGTTTTGGAAATTATTCAGGCCGGCAAAGTTGCTGTGTTCGAAGCAGATTATCGAGTGCGTTTATGGATATTTATAAGTTTATTTGTGTCTTGATTTGCCTGGGTGGTACAGCGAACAAGTCGAATTTGGCTGAACATTGGTTCGATCTCCACCACCTGCACTAAATGCAGACCCGTAAAAAATGTCCACTTATCGAAGGATGTTTCTCGTAAAACATTTAAAGTAGTAACAATTTAAAAAAAGTTTTTACGAACAGCATTTTTCAATCAATGGATTCTAGTAAAAAACCACTGCCATACTGTGGCAATATTTTGACTGCTTAACTATGGAAGTTGCTATCTTAGGCGTGTTTTTAAATGGACCAATCACATTAAAAGTTAATATTACTTGTAAACAACCAATCACAATCAAATATTCTTATGCTAACATTTTGTTTGGTTTATCCTATCGAAAACAAAACAGAATCTCATACAAATACGCACGTCCAATTTGAAGCCATTCGTTGTTTTCGTCAAGCCGCCATCACTCGATGTTCTTATTGAAACACGACTGATGGCCAACATTTCATCGGAAAACAATCAAGATTTGCTTGTTGTCCAGTCGGCTTCGAGTACGCCCCGAATGGCTGTTCGCAGTCAAAAGAACGCATTGCAAAACAATTATTTGTCGGCTAGAAAAAGATCGACCGACTGCATTTTAAATTCGGATCAAACTACGTCTGCTTTGATCGTTGGCCAGGAAAGCACAACGTTTTTTACGGTGCGTAGGGTTGGTTGGTTGTTCCAAGTCTATGTGTTATTATCGATTATTTATTATTGATTTTTTTAGATAGTTATAGATCATTTGGAAAAACGATTGTCTTACGCTGGGAAAACAAACAAACGTAGTGGAAGGGATCATCCACTTGCTAAGCCGGTAGTAACGTAGCAGCATTTGAGGACACTGGGCAATTAGAATTGATCAGATTCACTGTAAATAATAAATTTACGGGGTCAATTTCAACTACTTATGGCTCAGTGGTTGAAGGTGATGGCCTGACACAAAATAGGGCGTGGGTTCAAGTTCATGTGCGTGTAAAACTTGAAAGGTATGCACTGCTGATGATTCCAACTAAGGATGAAACAGCTGTACAGTGCTCCTGATTAAATAAAACGAAATGGAATTATTATTCAAGTGAAGCTGACAGATCTAATAATAATTCTTAAAGACCCATTAACAAACGTAGAAAGGTAACGAAGTTTCTTAATAAATAGACGGCATCTTTATGAAGGTACCACAGTCCGCAAAGATTGATGTGGGCCTTTCGTTTAAGCACCACAAAACCCAATTATGATGCCACTAATTCCTGATTTGTGTTAGTATGCACAATTAGAAATATTATTATAATGGGATAGTGGAGCATTAATCAAATGATCGAGATTACAAGTGTCCCAAAAAGTATAACAGTGGATTAGAGATTAACGGTTATTGTGAAAACGTGTAACTCACAATTTGATTGTTGCTATGCTCGTAGTAGGATTGACAATCGCCTAGCACTGTCTACAAAATGCTGCCATGTGACAAAGCGTCTCTATTCCATTTTGTTGAACCCAAGCCCATTTCTTGTTAATTTGAGAAAGTAGATTGAAAGAAATGCTTTTCGCTTTTTTGTGTCAAAGTTTAACTCCATTGTAGCCGGTTGAGAAAGAGAGGCAAAGCGCAAGGCTAACAATTTAACCTCTTGTAAAAAACATATTACCAAGGAAACAATTCCGATGAGTGAAAGTTAAAAGAAAGCTCAATATTCGAAATACAATTAAATGTTATCCTATACTTTTTAAAACCAAATGATTTTGTATTAATAATTAGAGTTTATTAAAAATAACGCTGTTTAGAAGGAATTAGAAATGATTTGATCTAGCCAGTTTCAAGAAGGAGGGTTTGCTGTAGACAGGGCATCGGGTAGTAAATGAAACCGATACCCATACTATTTAATTGTCATAATGCTTCAAATTCTCAATAATAACGATAACAGAATTACGTTTCTAATGAAACGTACATCTGTAAAAAGCTTTTATACACGGGAATCGTCCGTCTCCTCCACGGGGGGTTTGTTTTGATATACAGTAATAAAAGCGTGGACAGCGTTTTATACATTCTTCCAATTAGAATAACTACGTCGAGTCCAGTATAGTGCCGGGGTGATCTAGCGGTACAGCGCTCGAATTTGGATCTCGGTGGGCATGGGTTCGAATACAACCACCTGTACTAAAATGCGGGCCCACGTTTGGCTTTGCTAAAATATCCACTGCTGAAAAATATTTCTCATGAAACATTTAAAGTAATAAATATAAAATAAAAAATATTGTAAAATGAGGCGAGTGCAAAACATTTTACATTAAATGGTATCCACAACATCCAATTACAGCTCAATTAAAAGTAAACCAATCAGAGAACAATTACAACCAAACCCCACATCCAATAAAATTTACTCGAATTTCGACCAATTAAAAGTTTAATCAAGTACATAAGTTGCCAGGATATGCGTGTTGGAGTAATTGACAAACGTGATAGTTATAAAAAATACGTTTCTGCTTAGAAGATAAATAATAGTAGTATAGCAATTCTCTAGTCCGCATTAACTACACTCAATCCTGGCAAAACATCACTAATTTCCATTATGTGTGTCTCTCTCTCTCTCACACACACCAGCTGTGGTATAGAGTTGGTACATTGATAACCCATTGGTCTACCATTTTGCCATACAGGAATCGCAATTTCACAAAATGATTCAACTGGCAAGTCGCCTGGACGTGACACACGGTCATTTGTGGGATTTCGTTCTAGTCAATGACGACTTGCCCGTTGCCTTGGAACAGCTATCCGAATTGGCTTTCCGCATCGAAACCGAAGCCTGCTGGGTGCCCAAACTGTGGCTCAGTGGATCGAGCGAAACTCCAAGTTCGGATACCAATAGCAACAGCAATTTGAATGCAATGTCGTTGCATGCCAATGATAGTGACAATTCGAACGGTAAAAATACGCAAACTGGTTGATTGAACGAAGAGCAAAATGGAATGGAAAAAAGGCGCATTATCGTCCGTAACTTTCAACTTGTAAAAAGCTTTTATTTGCTAGTTGTACAGTTTATCAGTGTATTTGTGCATAATTTATTTTTAATACGCAAAAAGAACGGTTGTTTTATTGAAATATTTATATATTTTACAATTTGCATTATAAGTCAACTATTTTTATGGCTGTTTATAAATAAACCAATAAAATTTCAAGGTCAAACATACTTATTTATAAGTGGAGTGATTCAGCCATATTAATTAACGCTTTAGATCTGTTGTTACACTTAATCAACATTCCATGAATTAAATTAATATAATTTTATGCTTGTTCTGTATAATCTATATACTTCAAATTTTACACCATGTTTAAAAAATACAATTTTAACTTGTGATAATAAGATGAGTTCAAATAATAAAAACGTATTCTATTAAATTAGGTGTACATATATTTTTAAATGTTTCAAAATTTATTTAGTTACTTTTATTACTACTTTGAATGTTTTACACGGGAAACGCATCTTTCAGCAGTAGTCAAGGGTGTATTTTGTCACCGTTTTTGTTTCTTCTGGTAATTGATTTCATTATGACTCAGTCCATGAACAATTTGTCTTATGGTATCAAATGGAACCATGGCAGATTAACAGATTTGGATTTTGTAGATAATATTGGTCTACTCAGTGAAACTCCAGAAATGATGCAAAATATAACTACACGTCTCAGTGATATCAGTTCTCGTATCGGCTTACGGATTAATTGTTCAAAAACAAAAGTGTTGTGCACAATAATTTGCCTATCAAAATTTATTTTATTATTATTTACAAAACCCTTTTGCTTTAAAAAATAAGCATGGGGCAATAAAAAAATAAGTGGACAAAATATTGATACTGTTGATTCCTTCATATATCTGGGAAGCATCATTGGTAAAGACGGAAAAACCAAAATTAATGTTAAAACCAGACTTGGCAAGGCAATGTAAGTCTTTCATAGACTCAAATCAATGTGATCGTAATCTTCCATTTGCCTAAAGACAAAATTTTGTTTGTATGCATTAATAATTATTCCTACGGAAATATATGGGAGTGAAACATGAAAGCGAACAGACAAGATTGATAAGATGGTAGATGTTTTCATCGCCGGTGTCTTAGAAGTATTTTACAGATTACCTGGCTCAATCACATTACAAAAAATGAGATTATGAGAGGATCTGGCTCTCGTTTACTACATAACATTACTACAATAAAACAAAGAAAATTACTTAGTCAAATTCTACTTTTACAGTCCAAAAAACTAGCAAGAATGGTTTTGAAATAGAAGATTGAAAATGGTAACAGAAAGGTTACAGTAGACCACAGAAAACTTGACTAAGAACTATTCGGAAAAATCTAATTGAAATGAATGTTTCATAGGATTAAACAAAACGTTTGACAGAATGCTCAAATACGTGGAAACATTTTGTTATCGCAAGTTCTTTTTAAATTATAGAACTTTTTTTTCTGTAATTGTTATCTTATTGCCCTATGCTTATTTTTAAAGCAAAAGGGTTTTGTACTACTACTACTACCACTACTACTACTACTACTACTACTACTACTACTACTACTACTACTACTACTACTACTACTACTAATACTACTACTACTACTACTACTAATAATAATAATAATAATAATAATAATAATGATAATAATAATAATAATAACAATAATAATAATAATAATAATAATAATAATAATAATAATAATAATGATAATGTCTAAATATTAATATCAATAGAAACATTTTTTGACCTACTAAACATTAAAAAAATCCTTGGATAATAACCTGTATTTAGTGCCAACGGTAGAATCTGTACTAATATCCCTTCCAGTTACCCGTTTAGGGCCCTAGATTTTGCTTCCACCTATATATACAAAGATGCCATCATTTGAGAAACAAGGAAAGTTGCTCTTTGTTGTAAAGAAAAATAGGCGGAAGACGTGTTCTTTGAAACCATCTAAATGTTATCTAATAGTGCTGTAAACCCTTTTCCTTTATCCAGACTTGGCATTAGCTGGATCGGTTAATTTCTAATCCCCTTTATTATTATATTATATTATACAGAACCCTTTTGATTTAAAAATAAGCATGGGACAATAAGACAACAATTACAGCAAAACAACAACAAAGTCTCGTTAGCATTGAAGATTCTGCACAATCGAAGATTGACCTCCCTTTCGGCTTCACTCAACTCTGTCATCTGTATAACTCTATTATCCAGATACGTGCGATCACTTTGCCGTTGTTTGCCGGAATGGCATCCTCTTTGTATTGTTTCCGCAGCAGTATGCATTTTTTACAGAGGCCAGGTTGCCAACCTTGCGCGCTCTAACCCCTCCTCCTTATCCAGGTTTGGGACTGGCTAGATTGAATCATTTCTGGATCTTAAACTGACGGAGTCTTTATTATTATTATTATTTATTTATTTATTTTCGCTACTTTGAATGCTTTAAGAGAAACGTATCTTTCAGAAGGTGAAACGTGAATCCACATTTAGTGACGATAATGGGGTTTAAATCCATATCTACGTAAGTCCAAATCGAGCACTGAACCACTAGATCACTCCGGCGGAGTTCTATGGAACTGACTTATAAACCATCAATAATTTTATTTTTACAAATGTAATTTGTATAAAATACAATAAATCAACGTTAAAAAATTTGTGAAAATATTAAAAACAATACACCAAAATAGATGTTATATGTAAAAAGACAAGAATATTGCCATCTTTATTCTATTATTTGTACAGTTTTGTTGTCAAATAGAAAATCGCCGTTTGGTTGAGTAGATTTTCGTTTACAATTGGAAATCGACAGTTAAAATTTTGTGTTACTTGAAATAAACGCATACTTTGTTTGGATGCTTTCCATCAGGCAAAATTATTGTTGAATACACGTCTAACTTTGAATTAAATAAGTTGGCGGACTTCCCACGTCAATTTTTAAATGTACTAATGAATCCTTGAGCAGTTGTGTACCGGTATCAAAATAAGTTTTAACGTCAATTAGCGTATAATTTAAACTGTTTAAACCATCCAAACGATATCTTGCTTCGGTAAATTTCAAAATTTCTGACCTAAATAGATGTGAAGCATTTGAATAAATGATTATCGATTATTGGCATAACGTTTGTTCAATAACATAAAATCAATAAAATTTTAAGTTAAAATGTCAATAAGATGAGTATGGATTCTAGATTCACTGCCAACACAAAATGTGGACCCCACTTTCTCATTTGAGCATTTGAACAATAAAAAGTGAGAAAATTTCTATTAAAAGAAGTGTAAAACAGAACCAAACAGATTTTATTTTATAATAAACACTTTGCCTTTTCAACAAAAGCTTGAATTCTAAAGGCTTTTTTTGAAAATACATTGCAGAAAAAAAACGTTAAAAAGTATAATTTTAAAGAAATTATAATGTACAAAATGCCTAATTGTTAAACTGTTGCCTCAATAAGTAGAAAATCGATTCTACGGGCAGTACTAAATACAGACTACCATCTAAGGCCGTACTAAGTATCGATTTAACGAAAAGTGCATCTTTTGTAAAACATTTTGACGATAAAAGTAAAAATAAAATCAAAATATTAAAAGGCATAAATTGTAAAATAAATTCATTTTGCATATTTCCTTTAGTTTCAAACATATTTAAAATTTTAGTGCATATATGCAAAAGTTAACACAAATCATCAATAGACAAACAAATACACCAACATATTGAGTTATAATCAAATTAAATTTAGTATTATTAAAAACAGTATTTTTTTGTTTACAAAAACGAATTGCCTTGGATAAGTAAAAAAGATACTTTTTAAATTCAAAATTTGAAAATAAAATGAACACACCTCAAATGAGTAGAAAATGCCGGACTTGCCGAATGTTTCAGCATTTTAAAACGGGCCAATTTTGGATCAGGTCGACTGATGGGAATTCCGTTGAGCATCAAACTAAATACAATGGGCAAATGGGTAGTAAGCACAATACGGCAGTAATTACATATTAAATCATCATCATTGGAAATGAACATCTCTCACCGGTTATTATCGCCCAGGTTAGTACCAACAGAAAACGCTTAATACTAACTTGAAATGCTAATTGAATTCTACCAGAACCGGTGGCAAATCCGGTTGATAAAGGAGGAGGGCTTGAGCGCAAGCTTTCGGTTTTTAAATAAATAAATATATAAATTATATATATATATATATATATATATATATATATATATATATATATATATGTGTGTGTGTGTGTGTGTGTGTGTGTGTGACTGACGTGAATATACGAAATGCCGGGGGTGGTCTAGTGGTACAGCGTGCTCGAAATTCGGACCTTGGTGGACGCGGCTCGAACCTATCACCGGCACCAAAATGCGGGCCCACGTTCGGTTATGCCAAAATGTCCACTGCTAAAAGATGTTTTTGTGCAAATGTTCAAAGTAGTAAACATTAAAAAATAATTTATCTCGCAGTTTACATCTTCCTATATTTTTATTTGGAATTATAAAGGGAACCCGCAATGCTTTTAAATCAAATACGCTTTTCACTGTATTCCCACTAAACTCTTCCAATTAGTTGTCTTTATTGCAAAAGATAAAACCATCAAACGCACAATTAAGTAATTTATTTAGACAGAAAGGTGCACTTAGCGCGGGCCAACAACAAGTTTGCGCGCTACAGTGCCAGTCCAAATTACTTGTCGAATACACAGCAGTATACTACTACTAACACATAAATTACAATTACAACTACAGTTAGCTTAGATACTTTAGTAGAAGTACATTCAGGCATTATAGTATACAAAATTGAAAAAAAGGTTATGCACCCTAAAGTTGATATTTGAAAGACAAAAAAACAGTTCATTCTTTACATGTTCAGGGTTAATTTAAGTATCTTGCCAAACAGAGAATTGCACGAATTATGTGGTGGATGTTTGTTTTTGATTAAATATGAATAAATTTTCTTTGTTTTGCTGGATAAAATTGATTTGTTGAGGTTGGTATGCAGAGGGAGATGATCATTGTTCTCTATTATTCGTTCGATTAATAGACAACAGTTCTTAAAGTGTCCCTCAATAATTTTGGTTGGTAATTTATAGATATGTAATGCCTATTGACTTAGCTATCGTAGTAATACATTTTTTTTAATAATAAAATTCTTTTTTTAACAGACAAACTCTCGTTGAGTTATTTTCTTAAAAAATTGGCGTTAACTTGAAAAAAAAACAAGCAACTGAATAGCAAAAAGGAAAAGAAAATTACCGTCCGTGCATATCATCATCCTCGGCGCCCCAATTCCAGAACAGATTAGAAAATCCGTTGACACGTAGAAATATTTTCACTGGAATTGACAAAACTCCTCCTATTAGATCGAGATACGGCAGTCTATGTTTTCGTTAAAATAAAACAAAGTTGGCATACTTTTATAAATTGATGAGATTGTATACATGCAAATGGTTGACTAAAATGCATAGTCTAAAATTATTTAGCGATGCAGTGCTCAAGTCGAACCTGGATGGCCAAAAGTTCGATCCCGGCCACCAGCCCACTAAATGCGGGTTCATGTTCGACTTTGTTGAAATGTCCACTGCTGAAAAATGTTTTCTGTCAAACTATTGAAAGTAGTAAAAATTAATTAATTAAATGAATGAATAAGAGTCTTACGTACATAATGTAATGATAAGTTTATTTATTGTGCCACAGTAAGACAAGTAACTAGCGGATGAGGATATAAAATACAGACCCTTATCAAGGGATACAATAATAATAATAATAATAATAATAATGATAATAATAATAATAATAATAATGACAATAATAATAATGATAATAGTAATAATAATAATAATAATAATAATAATGATAATAATAACAATAACAATAATAATAGTAATAATAATAATAATAATAACAATAATAATAGTAATAATGATAATAATAATAATGATGATAATAATAATAATGATAATAATAACAATAATAATAATAATAATAATAAAGATAACAATGATAATAATAAAATAATAATAAAGATAACATAATGATAATAATAATAATAGTAAATAATAATAATAATAATAATAACATAATAGTAATAAAAATAATAATAATACTAATAATAATAGTAATGATAAAAAATATAGGCATTAATAGCAATTGTTATTATTACTATAAAGTGTAAAAACAGCTTTTCTTACTGAAAATTGAACTTATCTACAAACAAACTGATGTGTTTGGGAAATATAGAACAGTTGTAGGGAACAAGATCGTTAAGCGGTATGAGGTCAACATCGTGGAATATTGCACAATGGAACGGAATATAGTTCAATGCTTCCACAAATGCAGCATTCATCAAAATGCCTTTGTTGAATGGCTGGTTATTTATCTAAAATTCAATTTACACAAAAAAGTCAATTATTTTCTGTTTTGTAATAAAAGAGTTAGCCACATTTAACCTTTAAAATAAACGTAGGTTTATGAATTAAACGAAACTTTTATCTTTCTAAAGTTGGAACATTTAGGCTTAAACTTCCATTAGAACGGATCAGAAGTGACAGGGAGGCCATCCGACAGTAGAAAAGCCTACGTCAAAACTATTCAATGACTAAAATACCAAAAACCGAATGAAGGAAACTGACCAGAAATAGAAACTCTTCGTAAAATAGGGAACATAAATATTTACAGTTAATATTGCAAAGTGCTACAAATGTGCGTTATAATTTAATAAATCATCAGATTTTACCATGATATCTTTAGAATTAAACTGAAAAAACAATTATTCTACTTTTTGAAATACAATGAAGACTTGTTTTGGAACATAAAATGGAAAACAGTAGTTGGTAAACCACAGAAAACCAGATCAATAATTATTCAGACAGATCTAATTCAAATTTTATTGTTTGCTTTCGAATACAAACTAGGCGCTTTAATTTTTCACACTTTTGTAATTAGCTATTTTACACTAAAATGCATGGTTTTTATGTTGCTCCTTTAGCAACAATTTCATTTTATTTTATATACGAAATTGGATTGTTCGTCCTACGTTTTAACGTCATTCAACATCTTACACCACAAAATTGTAAACAGTTTGGACTGAAGTTTCAATAGGAGACAGTATTGCAATGTACACGGTGGATTTCCAAATAAGTTACCGGGGTAGTCTGCAGGTACAACACTGGACTCAAACTAGGATAGATATGGATTTAAGTGTCACTACCGATACATACAGGTTTTCGTTGAGCATCACTAAGAATACCTACCTGTTGAAAATTGTTTCTTGTGAAGCCTTCAAGCAATAATAATAATAATAATAATAATAAATAATGTGTCTGGGTGGTCTAGCGGTACACCGTTCGACTCGAACCTGGGTGGGCATGGGTTCGATCCCCATCATCGGTACCGAGTGCGGGCCCATGTTTAACTTTGCTAAAATATTCACTGCTGAAAGATGCGTTTCCCGTAATACATTTAAAGTAGTAAAAATACTTTTAAAATAAATAAATAATGTATACATCTTTTAACTCCGCCTAGATTGGATCAGAAATGATTCAATCTAGCCAGTCCCAAGCCTGGATAAAGGAGGAGGGTTCAAGCGCAAGGTTAGCAACCTGGCCTCTGTAAAAAATTCATACTGCTACGGAAACAATAAGAGGGCGCCATTCCGGCAAAAAGAAAACTTGGCTAAGAACTATTCGGGAAAATCTAATTGAAATGAATGTTTCATGGACAAGTAAAACGTTTGGCAGAATGTCTAAATACGTGGAAACATTTTGTTGTCTCATGTTCTCTTTGAATTATGACTTTGATGTTAATTTTTGCTTAAAATTGTTATCTTATTGCCCCATGCTTATTTTTTTAAGCAAAGCGTTTTGTAATAATAATAATAATAATAATAATAATAATAATAATAATAATAATACATCTTTATTATCTTTACCTGTTCCGATACAATCAACTGATAACATATATTTTGTTTGTTCAAAAGCCTTTCCAAATTAGGAATAAGTTGCACCAAATGTTGCTGTCTATTTCGATAAGGTATAATGATGACAACTCTTCGGTTTGATGCATCTGTACAGCTTGAACGACACGCCATGCTTGACAGATTGCCATCTTGGCGCTGATTTAAAACTGCTCGATCAGTTGAATACAATTTAAAACCTACTTTGTTTGCAATACGTTTTTTCGGTTTGAATCCACTGATCGCTTATCGATTGACCAACATCTTCAACAGCTGCTATGTCCAATCGAAGAAGCCGCGATAATTCATTAGTAATTAGATTGGACAATGATGCTTTCAAAGTTGAGCTTTTGTTTGAATTTTCATTGTCTGCATTGTTGGTGTTTTTCGTTGGTAAAAAGTACAATTGAATGAATATGATGAGGAAGAAACATAGGGAAACGTAAAACAAGCACTGTTTGGCACAAGAAAGCATAAATAATGACGATTTGTATTCCTTATGGCATTTTTAATGATTTATAGCTTGCCTTGTTTTGTAAACCAATCAAATTAGAGATATAAACTTGATTGTGATTGGTTATTGTAAATGCAGATAAAAATAATCGATAATTACTTCAGGCAAAATGACGAGGCACAGAATAATGATGATGTGAAAATATGTGAATATGATATTATGCAATATTACATCATATATATATATATATATATATACAGATAGTGACAAAACTGACTCCTATATTGACCTACTATAATATTTAAGAACATTTAGAACTTTTTACTTATTTACTTATTAATAAGTACCTTAGAATAAAACTTTATCGAAAAACAAATAAAGTTTTATTTGCTTCTTTTTATAACTTCTGCCATCCGTTTCGAATATGAGACTATTAAGGTACCAATAAAATCCTTTAAAACTCGATTTTTGATAACATAAATGATATTATTTATAAGTAATGCGTTATTTTATAACTTGTTACCCTAGCCTTTAAAAAAACTCAAAACAAAATTATTAACGTTTAAATCTGGGCTGTAGACCATCAAATGCACGAAGGTCGCGTATTTACTCAACAAGGTTTTTGCAGTTTTACTAAATCTAACCCATAGTAAATGAAAAGTTATACTAAAAAACAAGATTTCACTACTTTTTTAAATAATTTTTTAAAAAGACAAATTAAAAAATGTGTGTGCTAATTTTACGAATTTCGGATATGTTTATATATAGATTATTTTCAAATTTATTCAGACTAAATAGCAATCTTGCTTAATATGGAAGGCATAAATTCAAGTAAAATGTCAACTTGTTTTTATTTAAAATATTTTACAGAAAACACCTTTGAGCAGTGGACATTTAGTGAAGTCGAATGTGAACTTACATTCAGTGCCAGTGGTGGGGATTGAATTTATGTCTACCCAAGTTCGAGTCGACCGCTGTACCGCTAGACCACCCAGGCACTTAACGTGACTGTGCCATCTCCTTGCCTTTCTCAAACAAAATAATTGACCAAAATTTTTATTTGATCAAGTATACTGGATATCTAAAAATTGCCTAATAACTGTAATGAACCTTTTCAAAATTGTTTTTTTAAACCAGTTGAGCGATGTAAAATAATTAAAAAACAAAGGTGTAAAAAATTAATTAATGTATGGACTGATTTGTATGTTCGCATGTTACAACATAAGACTCGAGATTTTGTAAACAAGTCCAGGTGAACATCTAGTTTAAAAAACAAACACCAAAATATTTGGGATTATCACAAGTGTTGATTTGCAAATGTTGAATAATAAAATTACAAAATTGGCAAAATTAATTATGTGTATTTGTTGAAAAAAACGTAATGTTGTTTATAGATTACTTAAAAAAAAATTAAATTACGCAAATGATATTAAAATTTTTATACTACAGTTTATTACTATAATCATATAAGTAGTTTGTTTTGATTAAGTGAAATAACAAAGTCAAAAATTCACTTTATAATTTAATAGTTTATTTATTGAAATAAATATTTTAATCTTATTGTTTTATTGAAAAATCTATCGTATAAAGTTTGTAAATTTTGTCATTATTATTATATATTTTAAAGTACTTAAAAACAAAATGCTTGAAATGATAACCTAAAATTGATAACTTGTACAATTTTACAATTATTATACATAAATACAAATTTGGTAGGATTTTTCAAGTACATACAATTACCAAAATGTTTTTATGCAAGCAAGATTTAACAATTATGACAAAAGTAATAATTTCCCCAAAATTGTGTTTATATAACCCGCCGTAGCTGGTCCCAGGTCCGGTTGAGAAAAGAGGAGGATTGAAGCTGAACAATAACAAATTGGTCCCAGGTCCGGTTGAGAAAAGAGGAGGATTGAAGTTGAACAATAACAAATTGGTCCCAGGTCCGGTTGAGAAAAGAGGAGGATTGAAGCTGAACAATAACAAATTGGCTATTTTTAAAAGGAAATGAAACAACAACAAAACGACACTATTTTATAAAAATACGGCAAAATAGTGAGAAAAATCTGAATAAACGTTAAATCTTTGATATGAGGAGTACTCATAACCAAACATTTTATGTACAATGGATCATGGAAGAATTTTCTTACTCTGTATTTTTTAGGACAAAAGGTTTTTAAATAACAATACTACTACTACTACTACTACTACTAATAATAATAATAATAATAATAATAACAATAATAATAATAGTAATAATAGTACTGATAATACTAATCATAGTAATAACCAATTACCGGTATTTATTTACACGTTATCGGTATAAACCAAGAAAAAAAATATTGTGCAATTAGATACTTTTCAATTTCACATACAAAAAGTTTCAACTTGCCAAATTTCTAACAAAAAAATACTAATACTACTAATACTAATAATAATAATACTAATAATAATAATACAAATAAAAATAATAATAATAATAATAATAATAATAAATAAATAATAATAATAATAATACTAATAACAATAATGATAATGATAAT
Organism: Cardicola forsteri; assembly: GCA_025895645.1. NCBI lineage: Eukaryota > Metazoa > Platyhelminthes > Trematoda > Strigeidida > Aporocotylidae > Cardicola > Cardicola forsteri. The sequence continues at coordinate 75,656 of JAKXYG010001114.1, read as the reverse complement.
AATAACAATTCATTACCGGTGTTGAGTTATCAGTGCGAACCAAGAAAAAAATATTGTGCAATTAGATACTTTTCAATTTCACATACAAATTGTTTCAACTTGCCAAATTTGTAATTAAAAAAATAAATAACAAAACCAACTAAATATTTGATCACATTCGCATTTGTTTTGCAGTCAAAAGTTGTCTAAAAAACTGGTTTGCACTTTGCAAAAAACTTAAATTAATAAATGACTTAAAAATGTATTTCTCATATACTCAATACTTTGCACAAATTCTTTGTTTGCGCGTTAAAAATAGTTCAAATGTAGTTTTTTCTATTTTATTGATTAATTTATATATATATATATATATATATATATATATATATATATATATATATATATATATATATATATAACGAGTAATAATAATTTGGTGGTATAAGCACATTGAACATAAAAAAGTCAATTAATTTAATAAAACAAATTGTGGTAATATAGATTTCTTTTTTAGGTTTTATTATTCAACTGTTCTACAAAATAATACTTGCCTTCTAGTGTATGTTTTACTTTTTAAAATAGAACTTTTAATTATTTCAAAAATGGCACTCATGTGATAATATCTATTTTCTGGCACACATAATGAGTTTTAATGTGATGTGAATGTAAATAGATTCAAGTGTATTTAACATATTAGAGGCTTGAACAGTTATCAACACTTTAAAGCAATCATTAAAATTAACTCGGTGTTGTGTTTGAATTAAATAACGTAATATTGACGAAGTGCATAAACATCCGTTTGAGTTGGATTTTTTATCGATCCAATTAGGAATGTGTTCTTTTGCCCGTTCAGCTAAGCAACGAGTTGTTCGACCAATATATTTGTCACCGCAACTGCAAGTGGGAGGTGGAAAACATTGCTTTAGCTGTTTTTATGTTGACCAGAGGAAGACCTGTAGTGGTACAATGGGCATGTCCTTTTAATCGTTCTTTTCAGCCTTATTTTTGGGATATTCATGACATCATCTCCTTTACTAAATGATGGTTTTAGCTGAAGTGTTTTATAAAAATTAATTGCATATACAATCGTAATTACTTGAGGAATTGTATCACTATAATATTTTGGTGAGGGGGGTTATAAAAGACGGAGCAAAAATAGATTATATTTTTATGCATATATATACTAATTCTTTATATTTTTGCGACTGACGAGAATGTACAAAATGAATTTAGATCACAGTTTACATCTTCTATTATTTTTATTTGGAATTATAGAGGGAACCCAGTGCTTTAAATATCTATATTTATTTAAGAAAAAACAAGCAATGCTTTAATTTATAATAGAGGGTTGTCTAACGGTATATGTTTTTAAAATGTGTGTTCTTATTGGAGATTTGTCAAATTTATTATTTTTATTTTTTAATGTTTGTTACTTTGAATGTTTTACACGAAACGCATCTTTCAGCAGTGAATATTTTAGGGCGAAGCCAAACGTGGGCCCGCATTTTAGTGGGTCGGTGATGGGATTCGAACCCCGATGCCCATTGAGGTTCAAATTCGAGCGCTGTACTGCTAGAACACCACTTGAATAATAAATCCATTCGGTTTGAGTCAACTAGGGACAGTTTAGAGTTGTTTTATTCATGGTAAAATATTATCAGAGGTGCATGCCTTTCACCAAAAAAAAATATTTTCAATCAAAATCAATAAATGTGCATATTTTATTTATTCAAGGCATTTCAGATAACAGTTTGCTCTGTCAATATAAAATCAATACCAACAGTACAAACAACAATGCAATGTATAATGTATGATATTATTGCAAAGGTAAGTACATTTTTTTGTTTGTAGTGTTTATATTTATTTTACGTATTTATCTTTTTTTTTAAATTTTTATTTTATGTTTGCTACTTTGAATGTTTTACACGAAACGCATCTTTTAGCAGTGAACATTTTAGGGCGAAGCCGAACGTGGGCCCGCATTTTAGTGGGCCAGTGGTCGGATTCGAACCCCGATGCCCACCGAGGTCCGAATTCGAGCGCTGTACCGTTAGACCACCCCGACACTGTTCATTCATGTTAAAATTTCATTTTTGCTGCCTTGAATGTTTTACGAAAACGCATCTTCCAGCAGTAGACATTTGCTTGTATATTTTGTGCATTTTTAAATACAGAATTAAATGTAGAGAATTATCTTTAGTTTTTAATATTTATTGTTGAACATAAACCAACGAAAAATGTAAATTAATTCAGATTTAGCATTTTCCAATTTTTCTCACTCGTTTTTTATAAAAATGTTTCTTATTTAATATATTTGACTCCAAGAAACTAGGTAGCTGAATCACTAACTAGACAGTGGAGTGATTTGACAAACGGCGTCGCTTGTGCGAAGGTTGTGTTGATATTGCACTACGTGTCTGTACTAATTACTTGTAGTAATAAATACAAACGCAAGACAGGAAGGATAAATGTTTGTTGACAGATTGACAGAATCAAAAGAACAGAGAAAAAAACCCAAAAATCAAGATGAAAACGAAGATGACTAGATTAGGAGCGGATGTAATGAATGGCATGGCAACGGTTGTTTATATAGCCGTTTCCACCAATAAGAGTTATTGATACATTAAAACAAAAAGTGTCAATATTGATAAAATATTGTTTCCAGAAATTAAATGGTTTTTTTATTCCGATTTTCTTCACAAAAATTGTAATCGCTACACTTAGTATTAAACAAATGAGTACGTTTTAAACCACAAAATTCTTGACATGTTTAACCAACATTCCATCTTCTTAAACTTTTGTCATCAAAGTTTACCAACTTGACAAATAGGAAATTGATCTGACTCCTGATTATCGATTGTGCTTGCATCGCTTGCAACCTCGAAGACTTTATCCGTCTACCTTAACTACATAGAAAAACAGTAACTCACAGGAATAACACAAAATCAAAGGTGTTACCAATGGAAGCTTCCATAGAAGTCGATACTGTAAAAGATAATATACAAACAATAATGACAATACAACAATAATAATAATGACAAAATCAATTGTTATAATTTTAGAAATCGATACAAAGTATTTAAATTATTTTCATTTATTTAGAGAAGCAATAAACGGACTATTGATTTAATTTCCGTTTGTCAATTGTGCTCGCATCGTTTGCAACCTCGAAGATATTATCCATCCACCTTACAATTAGATAGAAAGAAGACGAACAAACGGAGGAACGTTTATTAACAATAACTCAACAACAACAACACAGTAGTTTTTATAAAAATACAAAATGGATTTGTTATTATAGATAAGAGGACTGAGTTCGCGTGCTACAATGTCCGTCCAAATTTTCCGTTGGCCACCTAAACGTATGTACATAACGTAAACACAGGAGCTCAGTTATGTAATTACTATATCTCCATATCATCGGGAATAAACATCCCCACCGGTTATTATCAGCCAGGGTAGACCAAATTACCAAAAGTCTGCAAAAAACATCTACTTTTGCAATGTGCACTTAATGAATGGAGCATAGCATAAATAAAAGGACTGAATTCGCGTACTGCAATGTCCGTCCAAATTTTCCGTTGGCCGCCTCGTCTTCTTTTCCATCCGGGAAATGAATGGGCTTCCAAAGCTATTCTGGCTGGATGAGTGGGCGATTTACGTAAGACATGGCCAATCCATTTTAATCGTCTTTCTCTTATTGTGTTAAAGCATGTCGAGTGGGAATTTAGTGAAAGCCCAGTTATACCGCTGTGCACTTGTTCCATGCTGTTATTAGTCTACATACCTGCTGGCGCCATGTGGAAGAAAAACAATAATAGATATAACCATTATTGGAATTTCAGATTTTATAAGCATTACTCAAATCCTCAGGAACATTAGCATTCCTGAATTTTTGATATGGATTTAATATTTATTATAAATAAAACGTTTTTCAAATCATTCATAAATATTACCGTATTATTAGATAAAAATAATATGACTAATTTTAAACATTTTTAGTGATTTTGTTTATTTATTTTGGTGTATTTCAAAACTTTAAACTATGATCAATTGTTGGACTAGGTGTAATGAGCGAAACGTTTTGCAAATAACATAGTGTTGCTTTTACTTAAGTATTTCTTTATTTTTGAGGTTGCTGAGTATCTTAAATTACGTTACTTGCAATCAATTAACCACACAGATGCCGCTTCCAGTTTTATGTACACAATGTAAAATGGATTTGTTATTATAAAAACTATATTATAGGACTGTATCTAGAAGCATAATCGGTTTTTCACTTGTACAAACCTGGGATGCTAATAATCCTGAGGATTTGAGTCAATGCTTATAAAGTCTAAATTTCCAATAATGGTGATACTCCTGACTGTTTGTCCTCCACGTGGTGCATCCTGGACTAGGTGCCCATATGTATCTAGACCAATAACTACAGAGATCGAGTGCATAGCGGTACAACAGGGCTTCCGCTACGGCGGGTGGATGCGAGTATACAGCCAGAATAGTTAAAAAGTATCTTAAAGTATACCATATGTAGCCCTTGGGCTAAGGGAAATAACCCACACAAAAAATAGGGCTGCCTTGTCAATCTTTGTGAACAATGGCGACGTCACAAGGATGCCGTCTACCAGCCAAGAAACTTTGTTATTCTTCAACGTTTGTTACACTTATCAAGCCATCGAAATCGATCGTTTATATGTTGTATAAATATGGGAACTAATGAAGAGGTGACCACGTCATCAACCAAAATGAATGAATGAATGAGTACAAACCTGGCTTAGCTAGTCAATTGCAAAGTCTTGTTTTGGTGGTTTGATTTTGATTATTTTAACTATATTATTTCATCCTTATTTTGGCATTTAAGTATTTTATTACGTATTCAGTCGTGAGCATTTTTATACTAATGTTATAAATAAATTATCAGACAGTTATTATTTTTTTAAAGGTACAAACATTAATAAGAAATTACTAATTTTAGGTTTGAAATGCAATGTTGAAAACAATTTTATAACATATTTTTTTAAAATATACTACTAGGTAAATTTCTTGTTTTTAGGTATCAAGGTTTCTACAAATTTCTTTCAATTTTTACTTATTACTTGCAATAGTATTTCATTATTTATTTTATTTTGTAATAATTTTTAAACTTTGTTTTTTTTGGGTTGGTAATCAGAGTATTTTTAAAAAACATGTTTGTTTATAATAACACATTTTGGATTTTTTGTTAACTTGTACCAAGTATGCTTTTAACGTACTTTTACTTTATTTTTAGATCGTTTTTAATGAAACTTTGGATGGTGCTTTAAACGAATGGACAAACCAAATTGGACAATTGATGACTAAAAACGTTGTTTCGTTGCCCGAAAAATCAGACGCATCTGTTTCGAGTCATTCAGTACGTTTGTGTGACCAAAATTCAATTATATATATATATAGGAAAATTTTGTTAAGTCAACATTTAGGAAAATAAGAAGCTATTTTTATTGGTTGCTGGCATAATCCCATCTTCATGATTTTCGAAATAAACATTTTTGGGAGTTTATAAATAGGTTCATGATCTGACTGGTGATTATCGTTTATAACCTCAAAGATTTTATTCGTTTACGTTAACTCGGTGGGGGAGAAGACGACCAAACGGAGGAACGTTTATTAACCGTAACTCAACAACAATAACAACACCAAATCAAAAGTGTTATAAATTGAAGTCGATACAGTAAAACAAAATATACAAGCAATAATAACAATTAAAACAATAATGATTATGATAAAATTAATTGTTATAATTTTGGAAATTGATAAAAAGTATTTTAATTTTTTTTTCTCTTCTACACATTGCATACTGTACAAATATAGGAAAGTAATGACGTTTTTTGGTTAATAATAGAGAGCACCGGTTTTTATAAAGACCGACTGAGCTGTCCCATTTGTTATCTTCCAACCTAACAACTACAATTGACATTTATATATTTTATTTAAAAAATAGTTTTTTTACTACTTTGAATGTTTTGACACGGGTCATTTTGGGAGAACCGAACGTGATCCCGCATATGGTGTCGATGGATATCGAACTTATGCCCACCTATGTTCGGGTCGACCGCTGTATCGCCCAACCACCCCAGCACTTTAAGATACCCATTACGCATGCATCCATGCACTAGAGTCGAATTCAAGTTATACTTTTGTGCAATCGGCTAGTCTAAGATGCTTGGTGTGGAGTTGTGTTGAGTGAGGGAAATTGAAATTTTACATATATTAACCCTACAATTATTAGTATGCTATTTTTGATACAGTAAAACAATAATAACAATAATGATGATAATGATAAAATTAATTGTTATAAATTTAGAAATTGATAAAAAGTATTTCAAATTATTTTCATTTATTTTGTCTACTGCAGGAGATTCCGAATAGAACAAAAATTGAACTTTATTTGACCTTTATTCAATCCTATGATTAGAATTTTGTTTTACCATTGTTTGCTGCAGTGGTGTCCTCTTGTAATTTGTGTTACAATGTTGATTGTTTTACAGAGACTAGACTGTTAACCTTGCATTTGAACAACTAAACTTGGAACCGCTTGTTTTTATTTTCATTTTGTGTTTGCTACTTTGAATGTTTTGAGACTTGAAACGCGCATCTTTCAGCAGTAGGGACATTTTTAGCGAAGCCAAACGTGGGTCCGCATTTTAGTGGAGGGCGATGGTGGGATTCGAACCCCCATGTCCACCGAGCTCCAGATCGAGCGCTAAACCATTCCGGTACAAAAATGAGGGGGTGACCTCCCCACTGGCGAAAACTGCAGGTCCGAGCGCCGAGGTACAATAGCGAGTCTCCATCTGGGGCCAGAACATTCGTGATCATCTACTGATCCCGGCACCAGGTAACTTTGATAGAATTGTTTAAAAATGGCACTTATTATTAAAACAATGACGTTGTAAATTACAAAATTCTTAACATGTTCAATTACCAACCTTGATAAGTTCAGTACAATTTGATCAAATGCGTTTAACAAAACGTATCCATCGAGTATTGTAACAAAGTGGTAATACAACTTTTTATCAACAAGACAATTGTACATGCATACCAAAGTTTAACTATTGTTGTGACTTGAAAATCGAAGTGTTTTTGTTTGGTAGTAGGCGCGTTTCTATTTGTATTTTGGCACATAGTAATTAAAAAAATGTAAATTGGTTGAAAAAAATAATATATATATATATATCAATTTCAAACTCAACTACAATTGAATATAAAAAATTATTACTGTATGTGGGTGTCACCCGACAATTTGATTTTACCAGTGCAACTGAAATATTCATGTTTTTCTCAAATTAAAAAGGTGTGGGCTGGGAACGTCAGTCGTAAACAAGGGTTTGGATTTAGTGCCAATAGTGGGACTCGAACATAGGTCTACCTACTTTCGAGTTTAGCAGCCTACCAATTTCATATTACACCTAGCTGATCTAAGTGATTGGTGGGGCTTTTGTCGAATATGTTTAATAATTAATTGTAATAAATATTCTTAATAGTTTTGATTTATTATTATCATTATTATTGCTATTATCATTACTACCTTATTATTATTATTATTATTATTATTATTATTATTATTATTATTATTATTATTATTATTATTATTATTATTATTATTATTATTATTATTATTATTATTATTATTATTATTATTATTATTATTATTATTATTATTATTATTATTATTATTATTATTATTATTATTATTATTATTATTATTATTATTATTATTATTATTTATATACTATTCTTATTCTTATTCTTATTATTCTTATTATTGCTACTACTATTATATTATTATTACTATTACTAATATTATTATTAATGATAATAATAATTATTATTACTATTATTATCATTACTATTATTATTATTGTTGTTATTGTTCTCGTTATTCGCTAGTTGGGATACTTCAATAGAAGCACATTACACATTATCGTGTACAGAAACATATTTTACACCGCTCGTACAAGGTAAAGCAAAATGGAACAAGTTTTAAAATTATACAATAATTACAAAATCAAAAAGAAAAAATAAGGAAAACAATGTCTAAATGAAAAAATAAATACTTTTGCAATGTAGATATGAAGAAGCCTCATAAAAACATCAATGTCACGAAATATATATTCATAAATACCTAAACAATAAAAATTGTCACACTATAAATTGTTAATTAATTTTTTTTTAATTTACGGAAAAGACATCTTTTAGCAGTAGACATTTTAACCAAGCCGAACGTGGGCCCGCATTTTAGTGGGTCGGTGGTGGGATTCGAACCCCTATGCCCACCGAGGTCCAAGTCGAACGCTGTACCGCTAAACCACCATAAAACAACAATAAGAATAATCAAATATCGCAAAACAATTGCAAATCTTTTGAAAAGCTTGTCGTATTGAGAATTGTGTTAAATTATGTGTCAATTCTGTACACAACACTGTATACTAAATGTATTTATATATAGAAGAAAGATTTGTACTTTTGAACAACGAATCACATGCACTTGAAGAAAAATTAATCAAACCAAGTTGTTTAATAGTGATCACATTCCATTTTATGCTTGAAATGCATTTGCATTGTTAACTTTCATTGTTTCCAATTCAAATTGGAACAACAAATCAATCAATACGCCTTTGAAATAGATCTGAAACATGAGTCATAATTACTAAAAGGGACCAATCAATAAGTGGATTGTACAATCGATTAATTATTAAAGGTGCGTGGGTGGATGTTGAGTAGCTCTAACAGATGTGTGGGATGATGTACCGCAATCTTACCGACGTTTCTCTGATCTTTAGCGGTTTCGTGCTCACACGTGCACTTTAAACAATTAATATTTATCACACCCAATCGTGCTTTAGACCTGTCTACCCCACAATCCATACTCTTATTGCATTATTCAAAACAGACACACACAAAGACACACCCATATACGAGCGCACTCGGTCGGTGTGTGCGTGCGTATGTGCATTATTAGTTCAAGCAGATTGCTTACTCATAGAATTCATTCATCTACCGCAAAATCGGAAAGATGGTTGGATACACACTCGTTAACACACCTATGCACAAAACACACCGAAAAATGGTCAATATAACCACCAGCCAGCGGTATATAACTAATTAAATAAATAACTAATTAAAAATTGTGCATGCATGTATGCCTTAGTTTTATCAATCACACATAAATAGAACCAATTTTGTTGATCCTATTCACAAATCTAACCCAACACTAACGAATTCTACTCACTGGATTTTGTTTTCGGACCAAGTGTGGTGTGTATGTGTGTCAACTTTGGCGTTCTTCCCTTTCCAACTTTTCTTGTCATACGCGTTTTGAATGTTTTAAAAACAGAATTTTATTGCCAAAACAGGTTCAATAATGTCTAACAAGATGACTTCACTATTTACAAATCCTTTCATTTTGTGTTGTTTGATGACATTGCTATGTCCCATTCTTTGTACCGATGGGGTTTGTTCTGAATTGGGTCAATTTATTAGCTGTAAAAATAGCATACCATCAGATGCCCAACTTAGCAACCACAAAGGTAGTTTGACTGTTATCATTTCCCAGCTGGCAAGCGGTCTCGAAACCAAACGCGTTGTTGAACGCGGCGAAGACAAGTCGGTAATTAGTGATTTGACCATTTCCCACTCACAAATAACCCACATTGATCCCGAATTTTTCGCGCGCTTTTCCAATGGCTATTTGCAACATCTGGTCATGTCCGAAATTAAAACGCGCTTGGATCTCAATGCCAAAGTTTTGGCCGGATTGGAAGAGTCGCTGTCGACTTTGCGCATTTCCGACGCGCAGTTGGTCAGTATGGATGACTTCGTCGGGTTGAAGAAGTTGAAAAAGTTGATCGTTGTACGATGTCGGGTTGAAACACTGCCGCCAAATTTTGGCCAGCTGTTGGAACATTTGGATCAAGTGGACGTTTCGGAAAATGCACTGGAGGAAATGCCCTGGGAAGCGCTGGCAGCAAGAGCACAAGACGACAAATTTGTGAGCATTACCATGTCGGACAATACGTGGAAATGTAATTGTGATCTCAAGCCGGTGGTCGACTTGAAATATACAGCAAAGTAAGTTGGAGGGGCAGTGATGTTTTTAATGTGGGAAATTCTGTCAATTTTGCTTCTTCCATTTATTGGGGGGGGGGTTATGGATTCTCGAGTTCCATCGCCGACACCAATTTGGGGGGACTATGCTAAATTTCGACTTATTGCAAATGTTCTTCAAGATCTGTCCTAGCGGCGGTGATGAAAGCAAACTCTTTGAATGTTACTGTACAAGTTTGTAACATAGGGAAACTTCAGAATGTTGTTAGTACATGTTTTAACTGTACTGTTGTCTTATCAGGCTACTTAAAAGGTATTCCAACGTATACGTATACCACATGTAGCCCTTGGGCTAAGGGATATAAGCCTGATAAAAAATTAGGCGGCCTGGTCAATCTTTGCGAACAGTGGCGATGTCACAAGGATGCCGTCTATCAGCCCAGAAATTTTGTTATTCTTCTACATTCGTTACGCTTATCAAGCCATTGTTTTATATGCTGTATAAATAATGTAGAGTTGGCACCACGTTAAATATTGAACACCATTTTAAAACTATCAAGTCCATGCGATATGAATAGGATGTTGGTAGAC